>LR538358.1:595540-697808 GCA_900883565.2 Caenorhabditis panamensis | reverse complement strand
GCGTCTGGTTGTCTCAAACCTTTTTTCTTTTCTACAGACAGACAAACAAACACAGAATTTGTCGTTTATTATTAGTAAAGATGTTCTTCCAGGAAATCTCTTCAAATCCTCGAAGAAGAGCATTCACTTTTGGAGAAAGTCGTCGAGACTCTGAGTCAAGAGATCGAGGACAAGGAAGCACACATTGAGAAGCTAAGATGTGAGTTGGAACTGTTTCTATTTCGCAACGATCAGGGATTAGAGTCTGGCTAGAAAGACGTGTAACAGATAGAAAACAGTGATGACACGTCCTAAATGTAGTCTGGTGTTTCAGCATACACACGTGGTCGGAGTGGAATGGCGGCGAACATCGTGGAGGATTACCGTAGTAATTTCAAGAATGGACCCCAGTTCAGGCCGGGTCGGTGAGGCCAGGAAATCAACGATTCCCCTGTACGTAACATCTCTTCACCGCCTGATCGTCTTCTTCTCACGGGTCACACACTGCTTCCGACGGCTCCACGAACCGCATAATACACACGTTAATGTATTGAATGAAGTTTTGATGAACTTATCTATCTGGTTACTGTGTTTATGGAGGTGTTGCTAAGGGGGCTAAGGGGGCAAGAAGCTTTGAGGGAGTTACCGTAGTCATTGTCTCAATTGGCTGCTGGAGGTGTTAAAAGAATGACTACATGCAAGTCTAGTTGTAGTTTTGAGTTGTCATGGATGTTATAGTCACCGAACTGTAGGCTACCACGAACAAATTTACGGAGAAACAAGGGAATTTTATGATTTCTGGACGTTTCAAACAGGTTAAAACTATGTAACCAAAGTATTAGAAAGCAGCTGAACTTCAAAAGTTCAATGAATCTTATCATACATTCTGATTCCCCAGAAACATCATCAGGATTAATGAACTTCAGCAGTTCAAGTAAACAGTCTTCCTGTCCGCCTGCCATTGCTTTCCAATGAACTTCTCATTATCATGTTCCTGGCCTAAAGTGTGAACTTGCTCATGAACTAAACAGGATGTGTGACACATTGGTATCAGCTTATCATCCTTTTTGAACTTCAAATCGAACAAAAACAACATAATAAAAACTCTGTCGCCAGTTTAGGAATCTGTGGCAAATGCAAAAATAGACTTTCATACAGTTTATTAGTGCTACAACGTCCTAGAACAACGAAAACAAAACAAGAAAGGAAGAGAGACTCGTGGACCGCTTCACCACAGCTTCTTGACGTCGAACACTTCGCGAGCGTTGTGACGGGGATTCTCGTTGCATTCCACGTGAAGACGACCGTCGACTCGGATGAAGAAGCAGCTGCGACAGCGCAACTTCAGACGAGATTTCACCTGGAAACGATTTATACTTGAAAAAAATTGAGATAGAATAATTCATGAAGCAACGGAGGGCTCAAAAAGTTATCCTATGTGATTGAATTGCAAAACGCGCTTATTTGAGTTTTGGGGAGAGAAAAAAGGGCTTGAAATGCTTCGCACGGTTCCTCGTCGCCCAAAGCATGAGCGTGTAACTTTGGGCGACGATGAACAACCCCTTTAAATTTCTCATCAGTTAAACAAACACTCACTTTGAATCCAGCGACTTCCTGGCTTACGGGGCTTCGAACGGCGAGGAACTGCCTGATGATCGAGCCTCCTTGCGATACAGTTCGACCTAACACTCCAGACATTTTCTGAAAAAAAGTTTACAACTAGGAAAAGTAATTAATTGACTGGGAGAAGCAAAAAAACAAAAAGAATCGTGAGAAAAAGTAAAGTTGCCTTAGAGGAGAAAAATGAAAAAAAAAGTTGTGCGACAAGTTGGAAGAGGAAACTCCGTGGGTTTTCTAGGCCAGCAGAGGGAGACAAACATTGCCGAATTTTCGGAGGGACAGACGGCTTCCCCGAAGTGCGTCTAGACGTCTACGGTATCTTCTTGCTTCTCTTCTCGATTTTCCTCGTTTCTCTTCTGTTTTTCTTTGGTTTAAGTGTCCTGAGGTTTCCAGGACGATACCCCACCGGTTCTCGTGTTTTCTAGACATACAAATTTCACAAGAGTGATGGTCCATGTCTTGCGCGCGAACCATTGGTTCAATGGTTATTCGTAGTTTCCTCCCAACAATTTTCTTGATTGTTTTGCTCTGGATCAAGAAACTGATCGAAGCGTTTCTTTGCTTTCTTTCTTTTCAATAAAGAAACAATAAAGCACTTTCGCTGGGAAGCGTCGGGAATTCGCATTCCATTGAAACAGTTCGTTTCTCCATTCCACTTCCTTTTCTTGAAACTGGTATTGTGATGGACCACTTTTCAGTTTCTAGGAAACTTGTCTTTTCTCAAATGTTGAACTCTCTGACCCACTCCCGCTTCTTCTCCCGTACTTCACTCCCCGTCGACCCCATTCTAGTCGGTTATCTGTCCGTGCCCACGTGTAGTCCTTCGGCGTCCCCAATTCCTTCTCAACTATGCCCTTTCGTATCCGTTTTTGTTGCGTAGCGCATCCCCTCTCCGAACCGAAATTCCTTCGTTAACCTTGGCCGCCACTCCGTCTTGGATCGAATCGATTCGTCGTTATGTCTCCTTCGCTATCAAGCTCGAATTCTCCTTTCCGCCCGCTCTCCTTCCCGCATTTCGCCTCTTCCCTTATCATTCTTATTGTCACTCCACTTTCTCAAACCTCTTTTGACCTCAAGTCACGAAAGTTTGGCTCGTTGAACCAGCTCTCTCGTGTTATGCTGCTCAGATTGTTTATTTGCGATCCTGGGATCCTAGAGAACAAACAAGTTTCTGTTCTGTTCCCCCTCTTCGTCATATCGTCATATCATCCATCCTTATCATCCGTTCTTGCCCTTTCGTTGGCTACTGTCACGTTTGCACCCTGCAAGCCGTCTGACTCCGCCCTCTTCCCCGAGGTGGAAGACACTGATCTACGTGTCCGCGCACCTGATCAAAGACGACGAGACCGTCGCGAGTTCATTTTTTGATTCACCCACTTGGCAGTGAGCAGCATGTTTCTACTTCGTATAAACCCCGTCTAGAGCTCTTGCTTTCCCTTCCATTTAGTTGGAGCTCACGTCAATCACTCTCCTTTCAGAAGTCCTTTCTTCCTGAATGTTCATTGCTTCTGAACCCATCCCACCCTTGATTCGTTCAATGATCACGCCCATCCGATTCGAGTCTTCCTCCCAATTGATACATGTTGTTTGTGCCTCCCATTCCGACGAGGTCGCCGCTCCCACCCCTCGTTTCGAAGTCGTCCCTCGCCTTCCCTCACCCCACTCCCGCCGCACTCTCGTGCCATCACACTTCCATTGCTGTCTTATCGGAGAACTCTGTCAGAGTACTCTGGTTTCAGAAAAGAGCTGCTCTCTGAAGTGAGGAGTGGTCTCATTCTCTCCGCTCTCTGCCCTCGGATCGTGTTTCACCGCTTCACTCCGCACAATGTCATTCTAGGGAAATGCTCGTTATCTCTTCACTGTTCTTAACATTAAATTATAGACTTTCTAGTGTGTCACATTGACACCAACTTCGGCATGCTCCATTTAATTCCCTTCCCACACAACTGGGGATGTCTTTTCTGCAACATGCAACTCCGAGTTCAATGCCGAACAAGTTTGTTTGTTTGTTTGTGGAAACAGCCTCACAAACCATCGGCGCCCCTCTCCGCTCCATCCCCTCGTCCATTTTTCATAGTTTCCCTTTCCTTTCCTGCATTTTCCCGGTCTCCTCGCTCCCTCGTGCTCCCCGCCTCCGCTCCTTGACGTGTTCGTCATCCGGCCCCCGGCATCTTCTCTTCTTCTTCTACGCCTTCTTCTCGTTTTCCTCCCGTTTTTGTTGTGCATTCAAATCTGTGAAAAGCCGTGCGCACCGCACGTCTTCTTCTTCTTTTTCTTTCTCTGTGTCATCTTCGAAATCCCATTGATTTTGCAGGGTCCTCACACACCATCGAGCCGCGTCTTCTTGAGAAATGAGCGGAATTCAGCCTGTTCCGGGAGCTAAGTGAGCCAATTTCCACTTCCTTCTCCTACATCCTTGACAAACTCCCTTCCTAAACATCTCCTTTTCCAGGCCGTTGTCGATGTGGCAGCAGTACGGACCGTCGGAGAAGACGGTACGCGGAATCGTGATCGGTGGAATCACTGGTGGTATCGAGATCTGCATCACGTTCCCAACCGAATACGTGAAGACGCAGTTGCAACTCGATGAGAGGTCCGCGACTCCCAAGTTCAAGGGACCAGTGGATTGTGTCAAGCAGACCGTCAAGGGACACGGATTCTTCGGTCTCTACAGAGGACTCTCCGTCCTTCTCTACGGATCCATTCCGAAATCTTCATTCAGGTTAGTCTCCAATATCAAATGATTATTTTCATAAATCCACGTATTTCTCAGATTCGGAACTTTCGAGTATCTGAAATCGAAGGCAGCCGACGATCGTGGCAACCTTACTCCAGTGATGCGACTACTCTGCGGTCTCGGAGCCGGTCTCTCAGAAGCCGTGTTCGCAGTCACTCCGATGGAAACTGTCAAGGTGAAGTTCATTCACGACCAGGGACTCGCTCAGCCAAAGTACAAGGGATTCGTGCACGGAGTCGGATGCATCGTCAAGGCCGAAGGACTCGGTGGTATCTACAAGGGAGTGACGGCAACGATGGCCAAGCAGGGATCCAACCAGGCCATCCGATTCTTCGTCATGGAGACTCTCAAGGATTGGTACCGAGGTGGAGACAACACCAAGCCGATCTCGAAGCCGCTGGTCGGATTGATGGGAGCCATTGCCGGAGCTGCTTCGGTCTACGGAAACACCCCGATTGACGTCGTCAAAACACGTATGCAAGGTCTCGAATCGAAAAAGTACAAGAACACGTTGGACTGTGCGATGCAAATCTGGAAGAAGGAAGGATTCTTTGCGTAAGTCTCCCGAACTTGTTCATTCATTCATTTTCCTACTTCCAGCTTCTACAAGGGTACAGTTCCACGTCTGTCCCGCGTGTGTCTCGACGTCGGAATCACCTTCATGATCTACGACTCCATCATCGAATTCCTGGATGTCTACTGGAAGAAGCAGCAGTAACTGCTTCCTTGATCCTTTCACAAGCTTCCCGAAAGAAGTGCATTCCACCACCAACCCGTCAGACGTGTCCCATCACCCTCTAGTTGTCTAGTTTCCTAGGATATATGTTGCCCCCTCCGTCTCTGTGAAGTAATAGAAATGTAAATAGTAACCTTCCTTTCCCGATTCGTCCCTCCCATTCTGTGATATGATACTTCTCTTCCCATTCTCATTGCCTGAATCACCCGTTTTCTTCCAACCGCCAAAGTAATTTATGTATTGCGAACTCTCTCTGTTTCTCACTTTTTCACAACTGCTTCGGCTGCTATCCTACTCCCCATCTTATCCTATTCAATAAACACTGTTAGGCTCCTTTTCTGCATTCAGACATTGTTCTTTTATTCAGAAAAGGAATTGAATTTTGTCAAAGCACAAATATTCAGGATACCGACTCCAAAACGAGTCGTCGCTTATATTTAGTACAAAATAAAACTCGTAATTTTTGAAAACGAAACGAAAAATGAGAGGGCGTTGGAGATGGGAAAACATATTCTACGAGGGACTACTCTGGAGTATTTACATGTGTTCCGGGTGGTTCCTGAGACAGTCGACCAACTCGGCAGGCTTCATCTCTCCGGCACAGATCTTGTGAACTGCTGTGAAGAGTGGGAACTTGGCGTCGAGTCCAGTCTTCTTCATCATCAGATAGACCTCCTCAGCTGTCAGTGGTCCCTGTGCACTCTGTCCATTCAGCAACTCCTTCTCCACCTCTGCCAGTGTCTTTCCGGTCTTGACGAACGCTTCGCACACCTGCCAATCGAACAATAAATGGATGTTTGAAGGGAATCAGTCTTTCAGAACTTACCTTGCGGTTTCTTCCTCCGTAGCAAGTGGTGATGAGATCAGCAATTCCGCAAGATTCGAAGAAAGTCTGCAGGTTCGATCCGGGGTAGTAGTGCTCGACGAACTTGGTTGTTTCCATGAGTCCGAGACGGATCACTGCAGCCTTTGTGTTGTCTCCGTATCCGAGTCCATCAGTGAAACCAGCCGCACACGCCACCACGTTCTTCAGAGCACCACAGAGTTCCACGGTGTGAGCATCCTCGACGACATTGATGCGGAAGTTGTCAGTGTGGAACAGCTTCTTGAGCAGTGGTCCGTCCTCGGCCTTTCTCTTGCATCCGATGGTAGCCTCGCAGAAGTTGTCATTCGCGACTTCCGGGGCAAGATTGGCTCCCATGAGCACACTGACCTCGATGTTCAGGATCTCTTTGATCTCCTCCGAGATCAGCTTCAGTCCTCCGCGTTTCTCAGTTGACACTCCCTATAAAATGTTGTTTAGATCTCGATGGAACTCTAATTCGACTAGTAGCATGCCGGTTTTATGAGAAATTTGTGTGTTGGTTGGGTTGGTTTGGTTGCGAATGAAGTACAAATGCGCTCTACTCGAGAGAAGGTAAAAGCCAAACGGGTTGAGGAAAACAAGAGGAATGAGAGTGTGAGTCTTTCAATGAATCTCGGATTCGGTAAATGTCCCAAATAATCGTACAATATGAAAACACCCATGCACAAGAAACTCAGTTTTAGCTACCTGCTCATTTTTGTCGAATGAAATGCCCTAAACAAAAGAGAAAGGGGTCAACATAAGGGGTATAAGGTAGTTTAACTTACCTTGATGAGAGAAATGGCCTGAGTGTCGGCTGGGATCTTTCCGATGAGCTTCTCGCAGATTCCCTTGACGAATTGATGAGGAACGACGAACACGAGCACATTGGATCCCTCGCAGGACTCGACGAGGTCTGTGACGGCGACCTGGAAGCGAATTGAATGTTCAATGGGTGGTGATGTGTACTTCGAGTCGTTTGTTTACTGGTTTGTTGCAGGAAACAACACGTGGTCACTTCGTTATCGGGGATAAGGTACAAAGAAGAGAGATCGTGGGAAAGTTGCAAAGGACATACCACGTTCGAGGGCAGGATCTTTCCAGGCAGGTACTTCACGTTCTCGTGACGAGTGTTGATGACCTCCGAGAGCTTCTCGCCATTCACAATCTCCTCGAACACCCACATGCGAACTTCCGGGTCGAACTCGGCCGGGAAGCTTTTGGTGGTGCTTCCGACGATACGGGCGATTGCTGATCCCCTAAAAGTATGGATTGTCAACAACATATCAAATGTAAAACGACTTACCAGTTTCCGGATCCGATGATGGTGACCTTCTTGGGACTCATTGTGACTGTAGCAGCGGATGTGTTTCCAAAGAAGCGAAAAAGTGAACTGAGCTGCAAAAAAGTGCTGTTAGGATGGGGGAATGGAAACTAGAGAGAAGGGGAAATCAATGATGGACAGAAATGTTTTCAATGGATGGTTCCTGGCCGCTCCTTTATACCGGGGCAGCACCACGCCTCCCGTGTTCCCTTATCAGGAGAGAGATCGGAGAGGACGAGAGACGCAGACCGACAACCTTTCCGTGCTGGCTACCAGTTTATGGCCTTACAGAGACATTATATCGAGCAAAAACTGTCCTGGCAATCTGTTTACATCAGCGTTTGCAATGTGGCAGTTTAAAAATTCCGTTGAAAACTCGTCGCGAAAAAATAAACAAGAGCACGAAGGTCCCCAATATCTCTCGGATGCGGGTCGACGTAGCTGACAAAAAGAGAGAAAGAGATGGATGGAAGGACCGAAATAGTGTGTGGGAGGAGAGATGCAGAGACAACATATCTGTCTCTTCAATGATACTTTGGTCGAAACAAAACGAGGAAGAGAAAAGCAGAGCTGATGGAAGAAAGGAGCCGAACGAGCTGGAAGAACTATGATTCGGTGATCAATTGTTCGCCTGATAAACTAGTTCTATCACTTATAAACATCATATTCTGACCGTTCCATTCTGATAGTGACTGTACGAATGTGATCATTGAGAAGAGAAACAAAGTTCACTGTCGAAGGACTCCTTCTCAATTGTACTCATGCTAAAACCAACAGAACAATGGACAGTTTCTTTGCTTTATGACGTCAAGATCACTTAGTGATTGATATTATCCTAGCACTTTTTATAGGTTGATCATATCTATAAATATCCCCAGATCGTCAACGTCATCCGTAAATGAACTGTGATCACAGACGGGTTTCCCTTCCTTCTCCACCGGGGCCGATAACTTTTAAAGATGGAGAATACACAGCTTATCAACCAATTACATCATATCTTATCACTGTACAAGAACCTTTGAAAGTCGCAGAGGATTAGAGTGAAGAGACGGAAGAGAATCAGGAACATACCGGCCAATTGGAAGAATTTTCGGGCTGCTGAGCATTGGTAGACGACATGTTTGATCGGTTTCAATTCTGTTTCTACTAGCTCCCGCCCATTCTTTTATAGCGCCACACGCGTGTTCGTTTCAGGCGGCTTCTTATCAAAATAGATCTGCCGTCATAGTACAGATTGGAGAAAACAAGATGAAGGAGGGAATGTGGAGAAGTAGAGTCGAAGACATGGATGGGGTATTTCACGTGAATGATCACAGTGGAAAGTATCTCCCGACGGGTGAGCAGGGAAACAAAGAGTCGGAGAGTGAAGTGGAGAAGGTTGAGATGAGAAAAAGAAGAGGAATGGGCTGGAAATGTGGGACGAAGTTCGTCAGTCATCAGAGATTGCAAGGAGGTTCTATGGATCAACTCACAGTAGCGATTGGGTATGTTGACACCTTCTCTCAATACTTTTTTAGTAGAAGAAGACCGAAAACAACGAAATTTCGTAATCAAATACACTCCAAAATGTGTATTTTGAGAGTGTGTGGCCTGGAGACTCTTCTCGATTTCCCTCTTTTTGTACCCATCCAACCGTTTGTAGCCTACAACGAAGTGAGTACCGCCACCGGTTGACCAAAATACGAGGTAGAGAGTACGTATTTGAATTTTTAATAGATCGACGAGCATAATAATCTGTCAGTTTACCACAACTCGACTTTGCAGTCGAAAATTTAGAAATCAAACGTTTGGAACGGAACTTTCAAAGAAAACTTCAGCGAAGCAGCAGACTGTCTGACCACAATCTTTTCAACGCTAAAGAACAAATTCCATGTGCAAACATTGCCTCGATTTCCGATTCCCCCCGCTCGACCAATATTTTTGTTGTTTTTTCTAACAAAAAAACAAAAATACGTACCCGATTTAGCATTCACCGAAGAACCAAACGAGTTTGTTTCCAGTCGTTTTGAGTCGACTCGTTCTCTGCAAAACATATTATTTGGGAAGAGAACAGCAGCACGCGGAAAAATACTCTTGTTTCTACGAAAAAGAGTGAAAAGAACGGAAGAGGAGAGAGAAAAGTGGGCCGCCGAGTGCAGGCCAGACGCGGCTGTTGTTGTTCGTTTTTGTGCGCGACGGGCCCGAGGAACGAGGGAGTTTTGGATAAACGGAGACAGAGAGAAGAAGAGCGCCGGAGGAGCCACGTCTCGCTTTATTTGGCCCTAAAATTTGTAAGATGTGGAGGAAACTGCGAAGAGATAAATATTCTATCAAGAAGAAGGAAATATTGGGAAAATTGAAACTAGAAACATCAGTTTTGTGTCGGAAAAGCTGAGAAAAGAGAAGGAAATCAACGAAAAATGATTGCGAGTTCAAGCAGAAGAATACGGTGGAAAAGACGCAAGACTCGTTTTCACTAAAGGGTCTCGCAACGATTGAAAAGTTTTGAAGACTACTGTAATTTTTTGATTGAATTTGGAACAGTGAAATCCAGAGTTTGATAGAGAATAAACCTTTGTAAGAGTGAAGGTTGTCTGATTCATTCCGAACTCCTGAGTGAAAGATATTTTTGTAACTCGATGTAGCATGTGTTCCCTACAATATCTCCTGGAAAGTACAATCTGATTATCCAATGGAACCCTCATCAAACACCGATTGTTCCCTGCTTCCCGTCATTCTTCAGCAACTCTTCAACTCGCCGAAACTCTCCGAAATCCTCCCCATAAAACGACTTCTCAGTTTCCGCGTCCCGACAAGAGAGTGAGTGAGCCGGAGAGACACAGACCTACAGGAAGCGTTGTCGTCTCCTCATTTGGACAATCCCTGCCTCTCTCCGATCCACTCTCTGATGCTTCTGCCGGCCAAAAAATCGTGTCTTCTGCGGCTTCCGACTGCTTCTTTCGGCGCTCCCTCGAGACATATTTTTCATGATTCGTTTCTCGCAAACAGCCCACCAAATTTCTGGCCGATTTTTGACATTCGCCATGAGTCCTCCAACTTTTTTGTGTTGGCTGAGTTTGTCTTTGTATAAATATCTCACCCAACCATCTCTCTTCTTTTTTATTTTTCCAGTTTTCTCTCACAGAGTCTTTTGTTTTTCAGAGAATGAATCAACTGATAAGTTGATCAACGTGGATTCAATATGGGTCGACGACATCGAAGGTCTAAAGTGACACGTGTCGTGAATCTCGTCAAGAAGATCATCGCTTTCTTCTTTTCTCATATTGGATTGTGTGCTCTTGTGAGAGATGTTTCCGTGATGCATTAGAGAGTTTCATATGTTTTCAGGTGGTTGGGTATGCTCTTCTGGGGGCAGTTATTTTCAAAGCAGTCGAAGGACCTCATGAGGCAGAGGTAGTAACTGATTACTTTTTTTGATAACTTGTGAGTTGTTTCAGATCCAAGCACAGGTGAAATCTGCTCGTGAGAAAGCTGTAGATGTTGTGTGGAATGCCACGTTTCGAGTGAACAGACTGGATGCGAAACAGTGGAAGAAGACTGTTCTCGATGAGGTATTATCGGAGAATTTCCTTTGCTATTCTTCTGTTTTTTCTCATTCTAACACAGGTTATGGCTTTCAAAACTGTTTGCATGCAGTCGATTCGAAGAGGCTACGATGGAAAAGAGTTTGGGAAGCAGGCTCAGTGGACATTCACGGGGGCATTCCTCTACAGTCTCACAGTTATAACAACAATCGGTTATGGAAACACAGCAGCCAAAACATACATTGGAAAGACTCTCACAATGCTCTACGCCATAATTGGAATTCCTCTGATGCTTCTTTTCTTGACAAACATCGGAGACGTCATGGCAAAAATCTTCAGGTGGGTTCAAAAAAGAAAAAAGAATTCGCAGTCAGCAGGATTCGAACCTACGCGGGCAGAGCCCAATTGATTTCGAGTCAATCTCCTTAACCACTCGGACATGACTGCATGTTTGAAACGCGTTGAAAGAGGCGTAGAGAAAAGTGGGGTTTGTACGGGAGAGAGTGGCAGGGCACATGAGTGCGAGTGTGTTTCTACCGACGGTTGTACTGGTCACGGTTATGGCAGTGAAGACAGAACCACGAGCAGTGCAATAGAAATTCTTCGAAAAAAGTTAACGCAGTCAGCAGGATTCGAACCTACGCGGGCAGAGCCCAATTGATTTCTAGTCAATCTCCTTAACCACTCGGACATGACTGCTGCCCCAATTTCTGTTCGATCACCTATCACTTGTTCACTGATTGCAGATTCCTCTACGCCCAGTCGATTCGTCTCAAGTTCCGTTTGATTCTCTGGCATAAGAAGCGGAAAGCGGCGAAGATCCGGCGGGCGAACAGTCTGGTTTCCCGTCTGACACGTGGTCATCGGGTCAAGACAGACTCTTCGGTTGACTCGTTCGGATTGGGTGAGAGAGTGGGCGAAAGTTAGAATGGAATGATAACATTCAGGTGCTGGTGCAGACGTGGAGGACTTGCTGACTGCCCGAGTCGAGATGGAACAGTTGGAGGTACGCTTGTTTTTCTGGGATCTTTCACTTATCTTTCTTATCATCAGGTTCGAGAGACAGCTGCAGCACAATTGGAGAGTGTCACTGTTCCGATATCCCTCGTCGTATTCACAATGCTCGGTTATCTTGGAGTCGGGACAACAATCTTCAAAGTGTGGGAAGGATGGACGTTCCTTGAAAGTTTCTACTTCTGCTTCATATCTCTCACGACTATCGGTGAGTGTTCCTTAGCAATTTGAAAACAAAAAATGTTCTTCTAGGATTCGGAGACAAGTTCCCAAGCACTTCAGTGAGTAACACGGACGAAGCACAGGAGAAATTGGTGATCACGAGCATCTATCTCCTCTTCGGAATGGCTCTTCTCGCTATGTGCTTCAATTTGGCTCAGGAAGAGGTGCAGAACAAAACGAGATGGATTGCCGACAAATTCAGGTCGAAGGAAGACGACGATGATTAGTGGATGATAAAGTTCATTGATGGAAACATAAATATATTCAACTCTTTCTCAATCTCATTTTCCTCTCGATAATCGGGAATAAAATAAAGTTTCACTTCACACCGAAAAAACGTGACCACCCGTACAACTGAAAACTTCCAACTCGGTGTTTGGAGGGTCCATTTGGTAGTTTTCAATCATTCTGTTTATCGAAAGGTTCCTCTGCTTCCGAAGAGAATAAGTCGAAAAAAGCTGAGACAATGTCTTCTGTAATGAGTAAGTGGAGTGAAGATAACAGATTGACGTAAGTTTCCTTCAGAGCGCAAACCCAACAAGCCAAAGAACGAAAGCACCAAGACGATTCCCGATGAGGCGCCGACAACCCTGGAGAAGAGAGCGCAGAAGAAGCAAATCGTGAAGTTCGTCATCAAGACAATCGAGAAGGGCGTGCCCGGACTGAAGCAAGAGTTCCTTTCGATGCGTCGTTTCAATGACTTCGAGAAGATGAAAGCGTTCAAGGAGGCTCAGGAGTACGGAAAGAACCGTTACAAGGACGTCGGATGTCTCGACAACAACCGTGTGAAGCTGGGTGCTCCGTGGCCTCACGAGTACATCCACGGAAACTACGTGGCGACGCCTTCGAATCCGAAACGCTTCATCTGCACCCAGGCTCCGTTGGAGAAGACGTGCGCGGACTTCTGGTTCATGTGTCTGCAGGATCGTGTGGAGACCATCTTCATGCTGTGCAATCTGACCGAGAAAGGCGCGAAGAAGTGCCATGAGTACTTCCCGACAAAGAAGAAGAACACTTTGGAGTTCGACGAAGCTGGAATGAAGGTCACTGTCAAGTTGGAGTCCTTCAAGACGGTATGTTACTCATTCATATGTCAGTTGTAATCCGAATTGTTTCAGTTCAAGTTCCGTGCCAAGAACATCAACGCAGAGGTCGAAGAGACCATCGTGATGGTTGAGGGACCGAACGACATGTCCATCAAGACAACCCACTACCACTGGGTCGACTGGCCCGATCGTGGAGTCCCCACTGCGGATATGGCGATTCTGGAACTTCTGGAGAAGGCGAGACCGTCGAAGGGACCGATTGTGGTGCACTGTTCGGCTGGGATCGGACGTACCGGATCGGTGGTGATGATTGAGTACATGATGGATCAGTGGATCTCCGGACAGACCATCGAGGATAGTGACAAGATCCTTCAGAAGATCCGTGATCAGCGGAACAACTCGATCCAGACTGATCTGCAATACCTTTTCGTCCACGAGGTCATGCTCAACTTCTTCGCGTCGAAGAAGCTGTTGGATGCGAATGCCACGTTGGCACACAAGGGATTCACGACGGATTACAACAAGGCTGTGCACTGAACTGATTATGACTAGATGCCATTTATTGAAACGAAATAAAACATCATTAGAAACTTGGAAAACACAAATACACGAAAAAAAATCAAAGGGCGGATGAGAAATCGGAATTAGAATTGGGGGGAAAACATCACATTCAGAGATGAAGCAACTGAAACGATTGAAGGAAGGAGACGGTGAGTGGACCCGTGGAGTGGAGAGAATTGACATGATGTGGAGGGAAAAAGGTGAATAGAAGTCAGCAACCTGATAAAAATAACGAGCTCAGTGGGGAAAATGTGGAGCAATTGAGTGGGAAGATCATTAGGAGTTTACATGAGGTTTTGATAAAAAGTAAATTGGAAGATACTAGACGACGCGGACGTTCAGATCGAGATCCTCGTCGTCTTCGTCACTGTACAATGGCTGCATCTCGGCTTCGTCCTTCTGCTGCAACAAACGATACCGAAGAGCACCGATGGAACCATTTCGAGTTGTCATAGCCGCCTCGACGCTCCACTTCTTGTACACTACGCCGTCACCGAGCCTGGAAAAGGGGAATATTGAAATGGGAACACGAAGTGGGTCAGGGGGAACGGTTATGATTTCTAGTCAACACTCGTAATTAGAACTTCAGGCTTTTTCACTACTGAACTAGTAAGTACGTTTCATTGTTGATTCAATGGAGAGTACTTGGTTGGATGCTTCAAACAAGCCAGTCATGCACTCGTTTTCAAACGTAAGCCACTATTAAAAGAAGAGTAAAATAGGGGTCTAAAACGGAAAGAACAAAATTGTAAACCATGCGGCGGCAAGTCGGAAGACCTCTCCGTCGTCTCGTCGGTCACTTGCGTCTTCCCATCGGTTCGTTCCGCGTATCTTTCCATGTGGGATTCGGAGATCGATGGCATCTGTCGGTGTCCGTTGCTTCCTCCACGTGCCACTCCGCCCATCTCGACGAACACTTGTCCAGAGCCGGAACCACTGACGAACAGATCGTTCAGCTTGTACTTGACGCCGTCTCCCATGCTGAAAAGATTACAGAAATGGCAGGGGAAAGGGTGAGCAAAAGAGAGAGTGAGAGAGGAGTGGTTGAGGAGGAGCAAGAGGAGGAAGTTAGTGGAGAAGAGAGAAGTATGAGAAGGGATTACGTTTGAAAACGAGGCGGTCCTACGGCTCTAGGACTATTGTGCTAGATTGCAGGCTAATGAAGAATTCAAACTCAAAAACAGCACTACGGCCATTCCAAGACAACAGATGATTCGGTTTGAGGGTTGATTGGGTTGGAGGAAGCAGTTGGGAAAACTTACGAGCTGGCGACAGGCAGGAACCAATACAACGGATTCGATCCGAAGATCTCGCGGTAGTTGGCACGGATTCCGTGGTTGAAGGCGTCTTTGGCGTACTTTCCATCTATCATCGGGGCTCGGAATGATTCTGAAATGGGAAAGTAAATAGTTGTTGAATGTCTCGATCACTTACCGACGGTCGTCCGATTCTTAGCAGTTAGATAGAGATGATAGAAGAAGAGGAAGGAGAGCGAGAGGGAGAACATGCACGAAAGGAACAAGAGGAAGACGAGTGGGAAGCGGCCGTTCTGCAAAAGAATCAGTCAAACTTAGCCTTTGATGGGGATGGTTGGGTTAGAAACCGTGAGAACTGCGTGTGCGTGCCGTAAGTTGCGCTGGAGGAACGAGTCGATGCTGTCGTACAGCTAAAAGACCACGCCTTTTTGTCGAATCACCAGCACGGAACACAATCACAAATGAAGAGCAACTGCGCTTCACTGTTTGAACATTTCAATGAAGCGCTGTTACTCATCACTATTTTGCACAATGTCAACTTGCCTTCTTGTTCATATCATACTCGTGTCTCCAGAAGTCAATGAATGATGGGAGAGTTGTGGCGCCTATCCATATGCAGAATATGAACCCGTACCTGGAAGAAATGTTTTGATTCAAACAAACAAGAAATAAGTCACTTACGCGAGGAACAGAATGAAATACTTGTAGTTGCCGAAGTTGACACAGTTGTTCACCCACGGACAATGATGGTCGAACTTCAGAACGCACTGCTCACACATCGAACAGTGGTGGGACCGGTCCGGCTTGATGCAGCAGCATTTGTCACAGAATCGGATACCTTGATCGAATCCACGGACCAGGAGGGTCAGGTCTCGTTCTCGGACGATGTCGCCGAGGAAGGCTTGAAGCTGTCGTTCGTCATCTCGCACTGTTTCGTATGTCGTTTTAACAGTACCTTCCAGGTAGAACTGAAACAGATTTGGTTGGTTGTCTATTGGATGGTCTAGTAGATCTTACTCGTGGTGGTGGCTTCCATGCTTTCGTATAGATTGTTCGCATGTACGAAGTGTAGAAAAGGACGAGGAGAGTGTAGAATATGAACAAGTAGACTATCCTCTGCGGCCAGTTGTCGACTGTCACTGAAAGGAAACAGGGAATGTCGGGTATAACAAAGAAAAGTGACTCACGAAAACATAACTCATATGTGTAGGCATAGATACCCCATCCGGTGGCGAGACTGACGAGAACGACGGGAAGGAAGCGGACGAGCTGGAAGGAAAAGTTGCAGTTGGAACAGAGAACATATCCCATTTCTCACTTTGTATTTCAGAAGAATATCGTCAAGCTTGTACCTGACTTTGTCAAAAACATCAAACATAGGCGCGGCGATTACTTTTTTTTGTGAAAAAAGGTAAGTCTAGAAGGGGTGGGGTGCTGGTTATTTGCCGTCGAAATAACAACGGTGGCCGGTAAACAGAGACAGTTTTAGTAATAGTCAGAATCGAATTCGATTTGGGTCATGTTCGGCCACCGCAACAAACGCACGCGCGAGATATCAATTCGTCGATCGTTATCACCAACGCATTGTCGTGGACGCCTTCAGCGGGCACAGAAGAGCGTCTCGAATTGAATCAGAGTGTCCTTCTCCCAAGGCCAGGGCACAATTCAATTTCGAGGCGGAAACCGAGTCGCCTTTTCATTTGGAGCCCTCTTTCTCATTTTCCTCTTTTCCTCCATTTAATTATTTTTTTGGCCTACCCATTCTTTATTCTGCCATTCCGCCTATCTCGCACCTCTTTCCGACCACCCATTCATCATGAGTGTAAGCCGGAATCGGGCGGATTATCGGTTCTTTCATTGAAAACGTTTGAAAAGCGGTGCCTTTTCATTTACTTTTGTTTTCATTGAGATTGAGAGAAAGTGAACTTTGAGTTCATTTTCAGAGCTTTTTCAAATAATAAAAAAAGGGAACTCACCCAGAAAGTCGTGTAGACACATCCTCCTTTCCTTGTGCAGTCCCGACAAGACATCGGTCCGCCGTCGGACTGAAAAAAACGAAAATTGAAATGAAAATGGAAGGAGCAGGTGCAAAACACGACAGAGACAAGGGTGCGAACAAGAAATCGATACGAGGGAGTGGTTCGGGAAGATGAAGTCTAATTGGGGACACGACGAACCGGCACTCTCCGGACGACAAATGACTAGCGGGAAGGGCGGAAAGGAAGAAAGTTGTAAAAGTTTGGAATGATGAATCATGGCCGACACGAAGAGAGAAGCAAGAAACAGAGAAACAAAGAGCGGGCGGCGGCGGCCGTTTCGACCCGAGCGACCGGAAAGACACTGTTCAAATAGAGCCTCGCTCCAGATTAATCATGTTTTTGATGGAGAAATTAATTTTTTTCAATTAACTAATGCAGATTTCAATTTGAATTAAAAATTAAATTAACAAAAGTAGAAAGTAAAAAGCCAGAAGTGTCATTTAAATATGCGAAAACTTTCAGAAAATTGCAAACTTTTAAAATTTTTGTGAAAACAAATTATCTTCTCCACGAGAACTACACCGAAAGTGGAAGAGAAAATTTAGGGTATTTATATGCCACAGAGCAGCGCGGGCTTTTGAATTCCAGGTTCCATTCAGTATTTCTCAGATTTCTCAGAATCTGATCAGATTTCCGAGCATCCTGTACGGTATTCCAAGTACAAACATTCTGAGTGGTTTCTAATCCCTAAAAATGAAAAATCAACTCGTTACGCGCATCCAAAGCTAAACTGAAAAGAGCATGCTCTTGAACACTCGTTAGAGTTTGCAACTACCACTTGAGAGTCGCGGTTGTTATGGGAGCAGAAAAAGCAAAAAAGTGAACAAGAGATGGAAAGGAAACCTTTATTACGAAACAGAAGAGGTAGAGGGAGTGGGGAAACTGGGGGAAGGGAGAGAAAAGAGCCGGGGGACTAGGCAGATGAATAATCAGAGCTCTGTTGAGCCACATTGCTTTTGCTTGTTTTGATGACCAAGTTGGAGATTTTGCGGGTGCCTGCGAACAAGGAAGAGCTCAAAAAGACGGCGAGCAGCTCGTGGCGGATGGTTCGCAACGAGAGCATCGACGAGATGGGAGTGAGGAACGGCGACAGGAACGTTGTGGCATACCATCGAGAAGTGAAGGTGGAGGGAAGAGAGTAGCCTACAAAGGTTGCACTCTTTAATCTCTTAATCCTATTCACCCACCGAAGTAGAAGTCAAAGGAACCAACGAGCAATGGGATCGAGACCAATATGGGGATCATTGACTGCAGAAGCATCGAATAGGTCAACTGGACACGTCGACGGTGCACATCTGGAAGATAACGAGGGCATTTAGGTGGTGTGTTGTTGACATGTTTAACGGATCAGATATCTTGTTAGGGAAAGAAACTAAACACTTTTGAAAACAAAACAAAGATCCAGAGGACAAGATGCTAAAATTAGAGTTGCAAAGCTGAACATGCAGAACTTTCATCAGAACCCACCAACATTCCGTTTATCGTATTTCTTCACAAATGTATAAATTGCGACATTGATGAGCACTGCGAAAAGATTTAATCCGAGTGTGAGAGATATCTGGAAACCGGAACTCTCCCCAGAGCACACTTCCTTCTCACTCACTCTAACTGCTTCCATCAGCTTGCTGAATCGTAGGATCGCACACTGATCGTTCGTTTCAAACTCCCCCAGTGGAAAGTTTAACATGGCAATCACAAACTGCAATTGTTACTTTTTAAGCTGCCAGTAGTTTTTTGACCATTTGGTCCCTCGGGGTTCCTCTCTCTGTTCTTTTTATAATCCCTCCCGTCACTTGAGAACTTAGAAATGGGAGCAGAGAACTCACAAAGACGACGGAGATGAGTGAGTGAACGACGACTACAAACCACGAAGGCAGTTTCTTGTTGCGCACGACGATGAAGTATCGGTAGATGGCGACGGGCTGAAATCGGAAACACGTTCTCACGAGGATGAGGTTTCGGGACGAACCAGAGGGAGCACCTGGGCACAGGATGTTGTGGAACTGGTGATACATTTGACGAATGTGCAGATGGCAACTGAGTAGTGTGGTTCGATGAGGGACCAGAGGGAAACGACGAGGTAGAATTGGAGGAAGAAGAGTGGAAGAGAAAGGACAAATGTGCCGAGAGTTACGAAGAAGATGGTTGGTTTGAAGGATCGGAGCATGTGGGGTCGGCAGACAAAGAAGATGCAGAGGAACAGATTCAGCAGCACGCATGTCCCGTATACACTGAACTCGAATGTGATACGATCTCTGAAAGTATCAACATTACAATGAAAGAACTTTGTTCCCCGACTCAAAACCCCTCTAAGATCTTAAACTTCCTTGAAAGTCTCAAAGATTTCTCGAAAAACTCATTAGTTTCCCTCTTTCAGTTGGAGTTTGAGTTTCGTTGAGTTTACACAGGGAAATTGATTCAGGACCAGGATCCTAGGCTGAGTAAGATGCTCGAATGTTTGCTCGGAAGAGAAGGAACAGAAATCTGTATCAAAGTACACAGGACTACAGTAAACTTTTTAGAGACGTCACTGGATTCTGAACTTCAGAATCTGAAACTTCAGAAACCAATGACGTTTTCTGAAAGTTCCAGGAGACATGTACCTTCTTATCGGGATGTCAACATCAGAAGAATCATGTTATGAATAACAGTGGAAACTAATTTTACCAACATCACAGAGTAACTCGCATGTAAACAACTACCGTAACCCTCGTCTCACCTGTATGTCAGTGGAGTTGTTGTAATGGTGTCGAGAGTAACGTGGTCGCCCATTGATGAAGCTTGTGACTCTTCTCAGTGGTCCGTCTGGAACTGGAGAAAGCGAGGTAAACAGGGTAAACAAGGCCTGAAAAGGCGGACGGAGGGATGATTCCGGAGCAAAACAAGACAACAAACAACGGAAAAGGAGAGCGAGAGGATGTATAGTTTGGATTGGAGACTGCATAAAAAACATACTAGCATACACATCTCTGAGTATGCTAATCAGCAGGCAACAGAAGGAAGAGCATGGCACACGTGGTGATTGGGGAAAGGGGCAAAGGGTAAGCAGAGGAGGGGAGGACCCGTTGTCCTGCTCGGGAGAGAGGGCTCGAAATTAAAAAAGGAGCGGGCAAACAAGCAGCGCCACGTGCCGGCCGCATTGCCATCCGATGCCTTCGGAAGCCGCGGGCGAAACGAAAGAACTCGACTAATGTTTGGTCGTGTTGGGGGGAGACGACGGAAGGATGAATTAGCGGATGACGGAGATGAGCAAGTGTTACGTGAAAAGCGGAAGAAGGACAACTTGGGGGAAAAGGGCAGAAGATTCGGGAAGGTGAGTACCGGATGGAGCAGTCTGACAAGGATGGAGAAAACACACGACTGGGGACATATTCTGATGTTTTCCACCATGAGAAATGGGCGGAGATTTGTTGGATCACTAGAGAACGTCACTCTTTTCCTCAAAAACTGTAATTTCCGATTGTCAAAACACGGAAGCTTCTCTAATGGATACCTGAGAGAAGAAGCAAGGAGCATGCAGATTACTGAAAAAGAGAGACAATGAGTCAGAAGATGTCATAATCAGAGAGCAGAACAGACCAGACCAACCAGATCGGTACCTCGTGAGAAAGTTCGAAGATCTATAAGAGAGCCAAATATAAATGTAACAGGTAAAAGTTCTTGGAAGCATGTTGAACTCGAATTGAAAATGCATGAATGACGCAAGAAGGGTGTCAAAGAGTGGAAGATAAACAGAGAGAAAGGACTTGATGAGGAACAATTATGAGTGTATTTTGTGTGAATTACCCTCGACGGACCAAAGTTCTTTTTCGGTAAGTTCCAGGGAAGAATGGGCTGTATCGAGGGATACTGGAGAAGAAAACATAGGAATGGAGTGCACTCTGAACTGATTACTGATTCGTCGGCTGTCGGAATCCAATAATGCTCCTCCAATTCGTTCTCTACTCAGCTAATTGCGCTGTGGTTCAAAGTAACAGGAAACGGAGAGTCAAGCAAGATGATCCGTGGAACTGACACCGGTGTGTGTTGACTGTTGTTGTTTTGTGTCGTTGCAGCCGACGTTCGTCTCGAAATGAAAACACGAGAGCATCCTCGAGAAGAGAGAGTGTGTGGGTCGAAGAGGAAGAGAGGACGAATTGGTTCAAATCAAAAAGAGACTGCAAGAAACGAACGGGGAGTCGGCCACTCACGTTCAGGGTGATCGAGCTTCATAGAGGTTGTTGAATGTGTTTGAAAGCGGGACGTATCAGAAATCAGATGATTATAGTTGTACTTTTATTGGTTGAAACAATGTTTGATGTGAAGAATAACATGGGGATTCGGATGAACACTAATGAACACCTGGAGAATACCACGATCAAAGACACCAGAGTGTTCATAACATTCATGATCACACAGGCAAAACAGTTATCAGAACACTTAAGTTAATTGATTCATTCCAAATTCCATGAGGCTGAATCAACTCTCTGTAACCAAAACCCACAGCTCCGCAACTTCATCATTAGGTGATAGGGAGTTCCAGGTATCTTGAGTACTCGATAATTGTACATTTCAAAGTTCTGCTCCGCTGGATTAGGCCAATCCTTCATGACCGCATAACAGGGTCTTTTGTCATATCCTGCTGGAAACGATACGAAATAGTTTAACTCGTATTGGGCAAAGCGCATTCCGCTCTGAAAATAGAAGGTTTTTGTTCTTACAGAGTGCTATCAAGCTGCCTCCTCCTTCTCAATTACTCACTTTAATAAGCTCTATCATCTCTTCTGGTCGAAGTGCATACTCTCTGATGTTAATTCCATGAAAATTCAGAAATTGGTCGAGTTGGGCGCCGGGATGACGCATTTCTGCGACAGTTGCCTTCTTCCATTGCTCCGTTGCATACACTTCATCAAACTCTCCATTCTCATTCTGCAGAGATATTTCACAGAGTGTTCCGGGCTGGAGATGAGCCAGGACTTGAAGAACTTCATGTTGGGTAACAGGGAAACAACAATATAGTTCATGAACAGCAAGCTTTTGTTCGCGGCATTCCAATGTTTTCTCCAATGCTGACAGAACCAACCTCTTTTTTTGCACAAACTGCTCCGTACAGTACTCACGATCGTTCGAAAATGGTAGAAAATAGAGTTCGAACGTTTTTGAACTGCATTTGGAGCTCTTTATAAATGTGGCAAAATCAGCAATAGCCTGTTTGATGTAATTTTCTTTTTCGAGAACTTTTGAATTGAGCAACTCTCGATGATTTTCGACAAATTTTTTACCGTCGATTTCCTCTGGTATCATTCTGCTGACCGTACATCCATTATCCCCATGAACTGAATACACGCTGTATGTATCATCGTAGCATATTATAGTATCCGATAGATCAAGGTAAATAGCCAATTTTTCAAAATGGAACTGAGATTTGTCGACAAGTTTCCGAAGTTCTTTTGAGCATTTTCGGATGCGAAGTCTGGAAGAGATATTGAAAATTTGACGATTGAAAGATAAGAATAGAGATTACCTGGAATTGTAACTCGAAAAATCCACAATTTTATCTTTGATATGCCACGGCATATCAGAGAAAGTTGGTAGAGGTTTGCACATCATTCTGTGAGTACAGGAATCGTTGAAAAACTGACTGAGATCAAGTTGGCCAATATACAGAATGGTACTGGGTTGGAATGAATGTCACGCACAATGTCTACTGGGTGCGTGCTAATAATGTACTATTGCTAATATTCAGAAAACGCAGTGAGCGGTTGTTAGAGAAGAACCCGGGTGGAGACAGAGACAGGTAGACAACACCCACGTACGGTACGTCCAGCAGAAGACGATATTCGATCGAGCTACATAGAGGTTGTTGAATGTGTTTGAATGCGGGAGGTAGAACAACAAAAAGCAGAAGGTTTCCAAGTTGTAATTGAGGGCATCTCTGAGCTATCATCCCTTTGTCTTTCGTTCTTGTGTACCATTCCCACCGATGCCACTGCTCCTTCAGTGACCTCCCCCCTCTGTACCAGCGCACTATTGATTGCTTCGTATTGTCTTCGTAATTGTCTCCCGCTCTTCGATCTGTTTTACGGATGGACCCACAGGATTTTGATTACTTCTTCAATGAAAACAGATCAAATGGCTACAACAAGAACTCGTTGTGCTATCACTCTATCCGGTCAATAGTCCAGTACTTTTCAATGGAAAAGAGGTTGGTACATCATACCAGAGAAGTATGTAAACGATTGCAAACAATTCAGAAGAATCATAGTCAAATCGATCCGCTTACTTCGGAAAGTCAATGGAAGAATTCCGTTTCGGTTTGAGAAAGTTGAACTTTCTTGTGAGAACAGCATATTCACTGTGCAGTTTGACGACCGTGTTTGGAAATTTAAAAGAACTGATGGAGAATGGTTTCGACTTTTGAACTGGTACGGGAGAGCAGTTGGGTCTATTGTTCACATGGATGACATCTACGGTCTTATCAAATATTACTTGAATCAGAAACAAACGAGAGTTGGGAAGTTTCGAGTTGAGGTTTGTCATGATTTCCTGTTTTGATCCTGAACAACACTTCCAGGATTTCCCGATATTCCCATCACTGCTTTCTTTCTCAATGGTTCGTTCTCTGTTCATAAACACAAGTATGGGTATGGAGAGGTGTCTAGAATCATTCCGAAATATCAGTGTCAACTCTCTTGTTCTCCACATTGGAGCAAACGACAATGGATGGAATGAGAAGATCTCAGTGAGTCGGTTTCGCAGTTAGAGGTGTGATCAACCACAGATTTTTATTTCAGGAGATCAATTGCAAACACGTTAAAATTACAACGTCTTCTATCACTCCGGATGATATATTTGATGAGTTGACGTTCCAAAAGTTCGAAATCGTTGAGTACTTGATGAGTGAAGAGAAATTTCTGAAAATGAGCAAGATGATCAGAAATGGACGGTTCGAGAGGGGTTCCGTGTACACTGGACGGCTTCTTGCTGGTGGAGATGAGTTCTGGCAACGGTTGAAGTCCGAGTTCTACCAACAGAATTGCCATAAGTGAGTTCAACAACAAGATTTCGATGAATAAGCTTCAATTGTTTCCAGTAACTTCTTCGTTCTCACAGTCGGAACAGCGGGTTGCGAAATGGTGATCGAGCGATGGACAGAGTCCATTGGAGCAGAGTTCGTTTTCAGAGTTCAAATTGTGGAACCTGTCGATGAAGTGAGTGTTTGTCTTCTTTGAATTCAAGTTGTACTTGTTTCAGGAGAAAAAGAAAAAAGAGTACAGTCTAAAAAACAGACTACTCTACAGACACTACGCAACTTTCATCTATATCCTCAGAACGGACAGGTTCATGGTAATTTGTCTCCAACTTATCTTCATGTCCTTTTGTGTGGATGTTCTTCTTCCACCAGAGGGTGTCTCGAACGAGTTGCAAAAAGAAGCATCATCTTCTAGTTTTCTTTGGTTGTTGCTAGAAATCCTAGATGACTTTCTAAACGTGTTCGAACTTACACTTGACCTCTCCCTTGCTCTTTTAACGTATCCATGGAATTTAGAGCTCATATCTATCACACAAAATACTCCGCTTAGAATTCCGTTCCTCCTAGATTACTACTTCTCACTGTTGACAACTGTAAAACCGTTCAAAGCTCTCTATAAATATTGTTTTGAAGGTTGTCCAGGCATTATCTCCTACTCACTCTATTTATTATTCAAGTTAGTTAAGATTCCATTTCAATAAACTTGTGTAACAGGTTGTATAATAAAGTTTCATGTAGGTTCCTGTGTTCTTTTCAGAATTTCAGACCCGCCAACTGCGCAGTTTGTCCGAGAGGAGTACACGGCCCAAGGGATACTGTAGATCGTGGCGAGACCCGCAAGTTTGAATGACTCGAACGCGCGCCAAAGTTCAGAAAAATGTTGTTTTGGGCCCAATCCCAATTCATCCTTCGCTTTTCTTGTTGATTTCTCAATTTTCAAACTTGAATTCGTACTTTTTTTTGTTAATTTCGTGCTGCCGAAAACTTTATCAAAAAAGTTTTCAGCCTATATGTTGTTTCTAAAAAATGTTTGCCAACAATACACGTTTTTTCTGTCTAAAACTTTGAAATTTGCAGAAACCGGCGAAATGCTCGAAGAGAGAGCTGGAGAAGACGTCACCATTGGAGAAGACGCTCTCTCCACATTAGACAGCCACACCGACTCCACCGCAGCCACCGCATCCGGGACGACATCAACGGTAGCGACAACCACTTCGAATGCCTCATCATCCTCATCTTCGACGCAAGAAAGCCGCGGAGGATTTTTCAGTTTTCTGAAACGACGCTTGTTTGGTTTGGGAGCTGCAGCTGAAGAACAGAAGAAACGCGACGCAGAGACTGTCAGCAAAGTCATCGAGTGCTTCAGGAACGATAACGTCGAAGGTATGAAGGAGTTCCTCGAAGATGACGTTGTCCCCGCGAATGTAGAAGAGGAGGAACTCTGGTGGGATGAGAAGGATCTGGCAGCTCCACCGAAACCGATTCTGAAACCGACTCCGCATTTCAACAAAGTGATTCCTGCACACGTGAGAAAGGCTGTTCGGTTCAACAAGGATTATACGCCGGAAGAGAAACCAAACAGGGTAACTTCCAATTAAAATATGCTTTCTAAATTGATATTTCCAGGCGTTCGCTCCTCTGTTCACCAGCACTCCGAAAAACGCGGTTGATGAAAATGACGACAGTGACGACGATGACATTGTGCCGCTCGGAAACTGCGATTCGAACACTGTTCTCGCACCGCGCACCTTCAACAACACTTCTTCGATTATGCTGGCCAACACCTCGGTTATTGGAAGTTGGAACAAGGTATCCAATATTTCGTATCACCGTTCCTTCAATTATATCTGTCTCAGAGTCGCCAGCAAACCGATAATGCCCTCCGTCAATTAGCTGACACTTCTACCGCCAGGAAGTACTACACGGTGTGCTATGATGATACGGATGAAGAAGAAGTTCTTGAGGAAGAAGAGGAAGCGCCAGGGATTGCCCCAACTCCACTGCGCACTTTTGTGGTCAACAAGGAACCGATGTCGCCAAGTGTGCATGAACAGAGTGTTGATATGGAGTACAACACGTCCACTGATTCCAGTGTGGTGCTCGGCCTTGATCGACTTGGGGATTACATCCAAAGTCTCGAAGATGAGATCATTGCTGCGAACCGATTCGGCCGAGAGAGGGATGTCGCCCGAGGACACGGAGCTTTTCGTCATGCTCAAGTGCTTCAAGAACGATTGGCCCAAATGAACGAGGCTATCAACAAAATTTGCGGGAAGTTCGAACGTCACGAGGGAAGTTCCAGCGGCGACTATGCGGCAGATGACGATAAGAAGGACATTTCCAACGCATTCGAAGACTCGTGTTGGGCGGGACGGCTCGACTTTGATGATGCAAGCCTCAGTGGCCCGCAGTGATCATTTATTGATATTTTTTCACATTAGAATCTGTAGAAACTCTGCACAATAATCATTCATAACACATCACTCATCCACTAACGCTTTTCTATGTAACATAGTCACCTTTATGCTTGTATTCCAGTGTTCTCTCGATAAAATAAAATGTGAGCGATTGTGAATATTTTTGTAAAAGTTTTGAATGTGAAACATCCGTTATTTTCGGATTGCGATATCTCTTTTATTTTCATTACCTGATCAATTTTGAACATCAGAATAGGTCTTTTTCTTTGCCTCCTTGCATTCGCAAGTGCGCTCCATTGCGCCGTCCCTCTGCACACTCCCCGTAACACGCACTCTTTTCTCCGTCATGATTCCTTTCTTTTTTTTCGAATATCAGTTTCCCAACTAAAAATTACAGAAGATGTCCGAACGACACGCAGACGACCGCCTGGAAGGAAAAATCGAGACTGGCGGCGGGCTGGTGATCAAGAAGAAGAAGACCGATGATGGAGAAGCCAAGGCGACGAGTGAGTCATCTGGAAGGTGAGTCTTTCGTCTGATTGTCCTGATATAATGACTAAACTTTTCAGGAGTTTGCTTGGACTCGACAGATTGGCGTCGGCGAAACGAGACCACGCGAGGAAACGTCTGGACGATGGAGACGATACAGGAGTCACGGATTCGGTCCGCCGAGGTATCGAACGGTGAGTTTTTAAAGTTTATACCTCATTTCATGAAGTTTTCGTTCACAGAGTCCATGAAAAGCAACGGGACCGTGATGACCGAGGAATGAAGTACAAGAGCCGAGACGATGACCGACGGAAGGACAGAGATCGCCACCACGACAGATCGGATCGGCGAGACTGGAGTAGTCGTCGCGACGATCGGAATGGCGATGAGACTCCGAGGTTCCGAGTCCCGGACACCCCGTCACGAATGTCGTGGGACGATGAGAAGGAAGGATCCAGGAAGAGGAATAGCTGGGATATGCCGACACCACGAGGAGATCGAGATCGGAGAAGGGAGTGGGACTCAGAGAGGAGCATCTCGAGTGCGTGGAGGAGTGAGAGAAGGCACAGAGACGACGAGAAGAGGAGACGGTATAACAAACCGGAAGACTCGGTCAGATCTGTGAAAGATGAAAAGGCAGAGTGAGTTGAAAATTGTCCTTTTCAAACTATAGTTCCATTGTTTCAGGCCCACGTTCCATGACGACGAAGAGAAAGCACAATGGGAAGAAGAACAGAAGAACCTGGATCGGGAGTGGTACGACAATGAAGGAGCCCATGACGACGAGTACAATCCATTCAACAAGGTCTCGGAAGAGTTCGTGGAGAAACGCGAGAAGCAGTGGCAAGAGAAGACGCAGAAGCCGAGACTGACGGTGAAGCAGCAAGCGATCAAAAGGGAGAACGAGTTGTGGGAGAACAACAGACTGCACCGTTCTGGAGTCGTCGCGATGGCTGATGAACTGTCGAGTACTTTTGAAGACGAAACTGATGAGAACCGAGTCACCATTCTGGTTCAGAACATTGTGCCTCCATTCCTCGACGGTCGAATTGTGTTCACCAAACAGGCACAACCCATCATTCCTGTCGTTGATACCACATGTGATATGGCTGTCTCGGCTGCCAGAGGAAGTGTGGCAGTGAGGAAACGAAGAGAGCTGGAAGACAGAAAGAAGGCTCAGGACAAGCACTGGGAACTGGCCGGCAGCAAGCTCGGAAACCTTATGGGAGTGAAGGAGAAGCCGGATGACACTGCGAATCCAGAAGAAGACGACAGTGGAAACTACAAAGAATCCCATCAGTTCGCTTCCCACATGAAGGACTCGGAGGCTGTTTCCGACTTTGCCCTGGAGAAAACAATCAAGCAGCAGAGGGAGTACCTTCCAGTGTTCGCGTGTCGACAGAAGATGATGAATGTGATTCGCGAGAACAATGTGGTCATCATCGTCGGAGAAACCGGATCAGGAAAGACGACTCAGTTGGCACAGTACCTCCTGGAAGACGGCTTCGGAGACTCAGGACTGATTGGTTGCACGCAACCGAGACGTGTTGCTGCGATGAGTGTTGCGAAGCGTGTGGCTGATGAAATGGGAGTGGAACTCGGACAGGATGTTGGATATGCGATTCGTTTCGAAGATTGTACTTCTGACAAGACTATCATCAAGTACATGACAGACGGTATCCTGCTGCGTGAGTGTCTCGGAGATGGAACCCTCGATCAGTACTCTGCAATCATCATGGACGAAGCTCACGAACGTTCGCTCAACACTGATGTTCTTTTCGGATTGCTCAGAGACGTCGTTGCGAAGAGAGCTGACTTGAAGCTGATTGTCACCTCCGCCACCATGGACGCCGACAAGTTCGCAGATTTCTTCGGTGGAAACTGCCCGACATTCACGATTCCAGGAAGAACTTTCCCTGTAGAACTATTCCATGCGAGAACTCCAGTTGAGGATTATGTGGATGCAGCTGTCAAACAAGCAGTTACGATTCATCTGGGAGGAATGGATGGAGACATTCTGATCTTCATGCCTGGTCAGGAAGACATCGAGTGCACTTGTGAGATGATCAAAGAGAAGCTTGGAGAGCTCGATGAAGCACCTCCTCTGGCAGTTCTTCCAATCTATTCGCAACTTCCGAGTGACCTGCAAGCGAAGATCTTCCAAAGAGCTCCAGGTGGAATGAGAAAGGCTATTGTGGCTACGAACATTGCCGAGACGTCCCTCACCGTTGATGGAATTCTCTTCGTGATTGATCCCGGATTCTGCAAGATGAAAGTATACAATCCCAGAATTGGTATGGATGCTCTCTCGATCTTCCCCGTCTCTCAAGCTTCTGCCAATCAGAGAAGTGGTCGTGCTGGTCGTACTGGTCCCGGACAGTGCTACCGATTGTATACAGAAAGACAGTTCAAGGATGAACTATTGGTAAGTTCATTTTTCTCGTAACCCTCTCCTAATATATTTATTGCAGAGAAGTACCGTTCCCGAAATCCAGCGAACGAATCTTGCAAACGTCGTGCTTCTCCTGAAATCTCTCAATGTCGACGATCTTCTCAAGTTCCACTTCATGGATGCTCCTCCCCAAGACAACATGCTCAATTCTATGTACCAACTGTGGACTCTCGGTGCTCTCGACAACACTGGACAGTTGACAACGATGGGCAGAAAAATGGTCGAGTTCCCGCTGGATCCAACACTCTCCAAGATGCTCATTGTCTCCGCCGAAATGGGATGCAGTGAAGAAGTCCTGACGATTGTCTCCATGCTCTCTGTTCCTGCAATCTTCTTCCGTCCGAAAGGAAGAGAAGAGGAAGCCGACGCGAAGAAGGAGAAGTTCCAGGTTCCAGAATCCGACCATCTGACTTTCCTGAACGTGTATTTGCAATGGAGAACTCATAAATACTCGGCCAAGTGGTGCGCGGACAACTACTTGCACGTGAAAGCATTGAAGAAGGTTCGAGAAGTTCGAGCACAGCTGAAGGAGATCATGCAGTCCTTGAAGTTACCATTGATGTAAGTTTTACTTGTTTCTTTGATAATTTTTCATGTTTCTCATTCCAGCTCGAACGGAAGTGAATGGGATATTGTGCGCAAGTGTATCTGCTCTGCATACTTCCACAATGCAGCTCGACTGAAAGGAATCGGAGAGTATGTGAACGTGAGAACCGGAATCCCGTGCTTCCTCCACCCAACATCTGCACTGTTTGGAATGGGTTTTATGCCTGATTACGTGGTAAGTCATTGATTTCTCACTAGAATTCTAAGTTTTTCTTTCTAGGTCTACCACGAACTGATCATGACTGCCAAGGAATACATGCAGTGTGTCACCGCTGTCGACGCCATATGGCTTGCCGAGCTCGGACCCATGTTCTACTCGATCAAGGAATCGAAACAGTCGAGACGCGAACTCAAAATGGAAAGTGTTCGGACAGTCGAGACGATGGAAGCAGAGATGCGAGAGGCGCAGAAAGAGATGGAACGGCGGAAGGAGGAGAGCGACAAAGCGTTCAAGCGACCGGAATCATCCACTCGAATCGTCGAAGTCGGATCGAAGTCCGTTAGATCGGAAAGGCGCAAGCTTGGCTTCGGACTGTGATTCTCTTTTTTCTCTTTCCTATCGGGTTTCCTTGTTTTTTTCATTTTTTCTCCAGTGTCTCTAAACCTCTTTCGTATCTTATTCAATCCTCAAGTTGTTCTATCTATTTATCACATAAACCGTCACAATATTGTGTTTAGCAAATAAACAAACAGTCTGCAAACTAGGTCACCTCTCAGTCTCTCTCCCTCTCTCTTTTCTCCTCTGGCTCCAGTCACCCTCCTTTCAAACCAACGTGGCGGGCAGCCCATCGATTTTCCATTCCGCTCGAATGTGGCAGAAACTTGTGTTGACTGCTGGGTCGGATGCACAGAATCGGATATTCCACGAACAGATATTCAGTATTCCGACTGGAAAGTTCTGCGAAGGAATCGAAATTGTCACGGATGAGTCACCGGGAGTCAGAATCGGGTCTGGTGGGGCGACTCTGAGCATTATTCGACGGGTACTTCAAGATGTGAAGGAAAGAGAAAATGTGAAGGTATTCCACTCTGATTCCTCATTCAAACTCCTTTATTTATCCTCCCAGATTCTTCTCATTCATTCCGGTGGTTTATCTCAAAGAATGCCCCATTTGTCAGCATATGGAAAAGTGTTCAGCATGCTTCCGAATGGAAAGACACTTCTCGAGACTAAACTGGAGATTTACAAGTAATCTCTGACACTCTTATCTGAAAGTAGCTCATAAATCCAGGAAAGATCTTCTTAACAAGTTGCCAGCTGCTGGAGGAATCATGATATCGGCTTCGGATGTTCTGGAGAACATGTCATACCTTCTCAGAACTTCGGATGCTTCCGATGTCTTGATTTTTGCACATCCGTCATCATTGGAAGTGAGTCGAGGGATTCTCATTCTAGATCAACTAATCTTTAATAGGTTGGAACACAACACGGCGTGTTCGTGATGGATGAAAATGAGAATCAGTTGAAGAAAGTGCTACAGAAACCGAGTGTAGAGGAGATGAAAAGAGAAGAAGCAGTGAGAACTGATGGAACAGTTCTCACTGACAGTTGTTACTTCATGACGTGGAAGTTCTGTGAGAGACTTTTAGAGAACAACTTGTTGCGGGAACCTGTGACAGAAGAACTCTGCTGCTACGGAGACTTTATGAGACCTATGGGATCGGAACCGAAGTTGGATTACATTGAGTCGAGTTAGTGGTGGATAGAGATTTGTTGAATTCCTTCGGTTAGCTATTTCAGCTTCATCAAAGCTCACTTCCTATAGGAAAGCACTTGCTGACGTCTTCAAAACAGCAAAAACTGAAGTGAGATTGTCTTTTCGATGAACTCATTCGTGTAGAATTCAGATCTCTATACTCGGAGCCAATTCATTCTTCCACTTCGGGACTTACCACGAGTTCCTTGACCATCTTCTTCCGGATTCTCAGTTCCGAAGATCGTTTCCGATGCTCTTCGACTCAAACGTCATCCATTCCAAGCTCCAGAACGTTCCGGAGACTTCATTCGCAGAGTTTTGCACCGGAACACGTCTCGAAGTCGGTTCGAGATGTCTAATCAGCGGAGTCGACTCTGAAGATCTCAAACTCCGAGTTCCAAATGACACAGTTATATTCACACTGGCTCTCAAATCGGTGAACATGGATGTTTATTATTTACAATTACACGTGGTTTTCAGAAAATGTATGTCAGCATCATATTCAACATAGACGATGATATCAAGAGAAAGTGTGACAGAGTGAAATGGAACGGACATGATACAGGAATACGGGGGAAATCATTATGGGAAGCTCCGATCTTTGGGGTTTCCGAAAGTCGGGTCAAATCACTGGAAATGTCATTGGGAGAATGGGAAAAGGGGATGAGTGATAAGGTAAGGAAATGGCGAGGAACCCATAGGTGGAGATGAGATTTCAGTCGACGGAGAGAGTATCGATTAGTGAAGCAGTGGTGGAGCATGAGTTGAGAGCGGATCTGGATCGGAGAATGCGGCTTATTCGTCTAAAAACAGGAAATTATGATGTGACTGAATAAATGGGTTTGGGTATACCTGCAGAAGCATTCTTGGCTTTCATGCGCTCGAACATCCTTTGACGGAGCGTCATTTTGCGCGAGTTGTCTTTTGTGGTCGCCGAGTTTATTGGTGAACTGTTTTCATCGTTGACGAGCGGACTGGAAACAAAGAAAACAGTTATTCGGATTTAAGAATATGAAGAAAACTCACGTGCTAACTTGAATCGGAGTTCGCTCGATGTCTTTCGTCGGCGATCGAGGATCTGTGCAGTTTGGCGCTCTTTGTGGAGTGGAAGCTGGCGTCTGTTTGGATGCCGACGATGACGAAAAGGCCTGACCCATTCTGCAACAACTTGTTTGGAAAATCTGGAACATTTTGAAAAAAAGAAAAGCGAATTGTAGGGAAACTCGGCGATAAACGAGGAGAAATTTTCGAAAATCTTTCACTTCCGCGCAATTACGCAAACACGGACACGCGTTTTTACAGATACGGTGCCTTATTTTACGATCAAACCATGAAGTACTGAAGTACTTCGAAGTCAACTGATGATGATGGTCAGAGTTTATAAAAAAATAACAATCGTAAAAGTATGAAAAGTGCGTTTGTTTTATCAAAACGAAGATCTTTGAGATCTAAATAAGAAAGTGGTTGACTCAATCGAATAGAATAGGTACATACAGAGAAAAAACAATGGGTTCATGCAGTTGATCATGATGATTCTCGTGACTTCACTTCAGAATGCCGACGTCTCGAACATGTTTCGTCTAGGTGGTTCCATCTGGCTCTGTGTGGCTGCATAGGATGGGATTGGTGGTGCCACGAAGGTAGGAGGACTCCACTGAGAACTTGGTGGCTGGGATACGGGACGGGAGGACTGACTCATATTGTAACCAGAACGAAAGTCAGTTTCTATCAGCGGTGCCTTCTCCGCTTCTCCAAATCTGAAAAGACCTAGAGTTCAGGAAAATAGTCCTTTCTCGCCTTACATTCTATCATGTTCCAACTTATTGAGCCTTTCCTCTGCCTCTTTCAGCTGCAATCTCTCCGCGTGTTCCGCCTGTTTCTTCTTTCGAATACTCCAGAGAACACAGAAGAAGATAACGAAGATTAGGACTATTCCGAAGATGGACAACAGTGCAGTCATCCATTTCAGAGCATATTCGAGGTTTCTGTCTCTGCACCACGCCCACCATCCGGGAGACCATGTTCCGTTCCTGCACACTCTCTCGATGTCTCCGTGAATGTAGTACTTGGGTTTACAAGAGAACACAACCTGAAAAAGAGAGAGGTGAGTTTGAAGATTCATGACATGCTGGTTACCTTGTCTCCATCCAAGTAGTTTGCAGCTGGTGGAGTTTTGACAACTCCTTCCTTTTTCAGAAGTGGACCACAAGAGATCACTGAAACCCGGTTATAAATACACATTCCTTTTCTATACCACTCACACTGCTTGCTTCCAGTCTTCTGCAGTGACAAGAACTGTTTCTGTCGTCTCAAAGTCGTCAGTCCAACTTCTTTCCTTCCAGTCATTATGTAGTCATACTCACATTCCGGGTTGTTCTGACATGTGCTCACTACTTCTTCCATCGTGAAAACTCTCGACGCATTCATGTCGATCGTCTGTGGCCAGTAGACAGGTCGATAGTCAGATTCCGCGAATAGCAATGGATTGTAGAGAGCCTTGTACTTGTCCTGGAACAAGATACTTCCCAGTCTTTCATTCGTTCCATCAATCTTCCAAGTCGACGCGAACTGTTCGTATATCATCTGTGTCGTTGACGCCGTCGTGGTCGGATTCTGCACTCGAGTCACCGTCCCCGTCGGCGTCGTCAAATCATCCGCCGGATCGTTGTTATACGTTCCGAGTAATCCTAATGTTGTGTAACATCGTCGTGACCCTGTGGGTGCATTCAGTGCAGAAGTTAAAGATTCTCCTTGTCGACAAGTTGTATTGTAGCTCGGCGGAAGAGTAACCATTACATCGAGCATTCCGAATCCTTCGAATATCCGGATTCCAACTCCAGATTTCAGCATGATTACGATCTCTGACTGATTCATATTCTGCAGTGGGTTTCGGATGTCAAGATCTGGAATGAGTTACTTGCAACCAGAACTCTCTGAACTTCATTACGTTTGAACTGTTGATGCTTCCAGTGTGGCTTGTCAAAGAATCTCCTAGCTCCATCCACATACACATCCGTCCGATACCTCCATCTCCTCATTGGCTTTCTGGCGTACACTTGGACAATGGAACTATCGTTTTCCTGCACAGCAACTCCAGTGATAACCGTTGCGTTTACATGAGAATGCCCTGAAAAACAATAATCTTGAATCATTCTGCAGTTCTGAACTTACAAAGAGTGTCATCCGGTTGCTCCAATCTGACCTGCACCATAAGTTTATGATACGGATTGTCGGACATGGTGAGCACGTAGTATCCTTTTCCAGGCATTGTGTATCTGATCCCGTCGTAAGTGATAACATGCGGCTCTCCATAAATGTATCCAGCTCCCGGAGCCTTGTAGTCTTGACAACCGTTTGTCATTCTTCGCCAGTAGTAGAACTCGCAGTGCTCCGCATATTTACAGCAGGTTCTATACGGCAGAAGATCAAGTTGATAGTTAGAAAGTGTCGGAATGAACGGAGGCATTCTATAAGGAGCAGCTCCATAACGATGGGCTCTTGCGGGGGTTCCTGGCTGGAAGAACGTCGTGTAATCACCATCTGGTTCCCAGTCGTCAGTGAACATTAGGTATCCGTCGTAATCATAACAACACTGTTGTGAAGAGCCGGAGAAGGTAGGTTGAACAGATTGAATACAGTGTTGAGCTCCCTTGTTGAACGGACAAGATGTGTCTCCGTCCTTGTCGCAGTCCATAATCGGCATGAACCTTCCGAGATCCAGAAGAGCTTGTGAAAGTTTGCAGGGACACGGGTAGTCGGTTGTCAGGTCGATTTGGAAGTTGTTTCGTTTTCCATCGTACTCGAACCATTCAATACACATATCTATTGCCCAATTATTCCCGTAATATCTTTCCCACTCATTCCGATGATACCATGGGAAAGGTGTCGGTTTACTCCACATTACACCATCTTCTTGATCTGCCAGTGCTACTTGTACAAATCCAAAGTGGAACTTCTGCCACGCATTCTAAAGTTTCATGGTTTGTTTCTTCGAAAGCTCAATGAACTCACTCTCAATAAGTACTGCTTGGTCAATTGTTGGGGTCTAAACGTGTAAGTTCCAGTGTTCGATATCCCTCTCGCCAAATAGTCGAGTCTTTCGAAATGAGACCGATCTGCATCTTCCCAGTATCCAAACAAACTGATATCCACCCTTGCACCCGTATTCCACGTCAAGTTGAGATTCTGCCATCCCATTGCTAACTCTTGGGCATATGGTTCATACCTGAAGAGAGGAAGCTGTCAGCACAACACAATGATAACACACTCACCATCGATTCGTTTTGTTGTCTACCGAGTCTTTGAGTGTCACGTAAGCAGGTGCTCTCTCTGGATTCACCACATAGAACCGACCGAAGAAGGGGAACGACTGTCCTCCATCCCTGCTCATTCTGATGGGAACCATTCCAATTTTATGGAACATCGGCATGATGCATCTTGCACGAACTCGACTGATTCTGGTACAACTAGTCTGCCAGTTCTCAAAGTTCACTTTGATGTTGTCAGCTGGTCGCAAACAAGGCCCTGATACATTAATAGCCATTCCTCCGTGCATCGGTCCCCATGGCGGGGCAGTCATCATTCCTCCGTTTGACGCATTCGTGCATCCAGCCGGAATAACCAACTCATCAATACGATGGATCCATCTTCCAGGTGTCAGAACATTCGAGAAGTATCCCAACTTCCACAATCGACCCTCTCCACTGTACGGCAAACCGAACCATCCTGTTCCGTTTCCTCCATTGAATCCTGCCATTGCTGCCTGCTTTCCTCCGAATCCATCCAGACCTCCGGCTTCATTCGAAGATGTCCAATTGAGACGAGCGTAGTTGAAAATTGCAAACGTTCTAATTTCGTCTGATGCAAGGACAAGTTGGAAAGTGTTCTGCCAATCCTTGACATGCTCAAACTGCGAGACATCCAGAGCACGGGCGGCTCCACCATGTGCCATCTGTACAAAGTTCAGTCATTCAATAACTCAACTGGAGACTCACTCGATACCAAGTGGCAATGAATGCATGTTCTGCTCTAAACCCGTTGGCTCCGGTGTATCCTTCTTGAATGTGTCTGGTGATGTTATCGAGAAGAAGAGGATCCACGACCATTCCCGGTTGAGATATCCTTCCCGGCATCTGTCTCTTCTTTCTCTTTCCGTAAATCTGTTGTTGCTGCTGGAGGAGTTGAGTGTTGTATGCCTAAACATTCTCTCTTTCCATCATTTCCTTGTTTTTCCTCTCCCAACCTGATTCTGGGTGTATGCATTCAAGTTCTGAGAAGCGTACGGGTTCGAGAACTGTTGATTGATAGCGGCCTGTGCCCCCGACTGCGCATAGTTCGGTGCTCCGTAGTTCTGTTGGCTGTTCCTCTCGTACAACTCATCGTCGTCCAGCTGAAACATGCTCCACTGTTTACTCTTGTCCGCATAATCCGGTTATAAAATCAATAATTAATGTTAATGGGACTGGAAATTACTGATAACATGGACTCGTTGATATGCGTTTGGTTGGGAGACAGTCATCAATAGGAGCCAGCTGACTGAATGGAAACTTTTTGGAAGGGATCACTTACTCGTGGTCGGTGGACACTGCGAAAGAATACGTTACTGATCTTTGTGTTTCCGATCCATTGGAACATGGCGTCGGCGTAGAATGGGGCGATGAACGAGTGATCCTGGAAAAGTTTTGTGATATTTCGAAAGTTAGAGAAACAACTTACTCTTTGTTTTGGCCAAGATGGATTGGGGAAAGTCCATGGAGGAGCAGAGAATGGGGGAAGCCCAAAGGAGATCATTCCCATCGGGTATACCATTGTGTAATTGAATCGGAACCCGAAGAACGGACAATCAAATCCAAGATTCGTCTGTGTTTCCCTTCCCGCTTGACCCATCAAAGTCTTATCCATTGCCCATGCACCAAATGGGTACAGAATCTCAGTCCATCCCTCTTCTATCCGAACATCATAGTCTACTTTACCCAGATTGTCCAGGTACTCTTGATATGTTATTCGAGAAGCTTGACGCTTTTTCCTGACGTGTTCTGAGTATTTGTGATCTTCCATCTCGGATAGTCTGATCAACTCCAGAAATTCTTCCCTTGTTGGGATCTTGCTTTCTGGAGGATTCTCAAGACACATTGTGTCTTCTTCATGCTTCTGAAATCTTTATTGATTACCCTGTTTCATAAGTTACCACCAATTACCTTCTCATTCTTTCGAAACCTGAACAGATCTCTAGACTGTGAAAATGTAGTGTCGGGTGGCAGAAGTGCCGAGTAGGCGTAGGTGAGCACGACGAGCAACGTGACGGCGTGCCGAGCCGACCACATTGCTTCGTTGCTGAAATACAGACAAGTTATAAAGAGACTTCTAGGGGAAAAGAGGCAATCGAGATAATGTGTATTGATTAGTTTTTGCCATTTTGTCACGAGCGGTCGATGTGATGGGCGACGAAGGAAATGAGCGAAGGAGAGCAGGGAGCGGGAAATGGGAGGTTACTATCGGGAGAGAGTGCTAACTGTAATCAAGTACACGGAGGCAAAGAACAAGATCAGGACATTTCAAATCAATGGGAATGTGCTTTTGATCTTCTGAAGATCTCGAAGGGGAGGGGATTGTCATGAGGACAGGAATTGCAAAATGAAATACAGCTAAACCAGAATGCTAGAGAAAAGGATCAGAGGTTCGCGAGATCATCTTCATAAACTTAGGATTAGAAAGACTTCGAAGATACCTAGTTAGGAAATATGAATTGAGTTCTCGAGAAAATAGAGGGCAGAACAATCTTTCAAAAGTGCATACAGGGTACCGGAAGGTTAGAGAAGCTACTCAACATGTTCAGTAAACTTCTAATAGTTCAAGAACAAGTAATAAAACATTCTCCCAACCATAAAGGTTGATAAAGAGAACATGGAACTCAACGTTCGATGAGTCAGCCACTAAGCTCCACCCTATTCTATTTCGAAAATTTTTGTGCATTAGCCTAAAATTTAAAACAATTCATCTCGTTTTATATCTTACCAATTCTAAAAATAAAAGTGTCAATTTACTATTTCGCTATTTCTGGAAACCAAACCAAATCATCGCATTTGATTGACCGGGATTATAATGGTAATCCTATTTGTGGGGTAATTAAATTAGATGTTGGGTTGTGATCACTAGAAGGTAAAATTTCAGAACTACCTAGGTATCTAGAAGATTCGGATGATCGAAAGAAAGTAAATGCTTCAGCAGAAAAGGAACAAGGATCCAAGAAAATATACAAGAAACATAAGAAGGAGCAAGGAAAACGACAGAAGTACAAGTTGGGGGGAGAGAGTTGGAATGGCAATTGAGTGATGACGCCCCGATATTTTAATCAGCTTAGCGAGTTGTCTGTGAACGTACTTCGAGAGAGTACCCGAAGAGAGCCGAGAAGCGGTGAGTGGCCGGGACAATACCGTATTCCGTCCGGAAGGGCGGCCTCCAGTGTCTGAGTCTCGTGTCGCAATGGCTCCCTTCCACTGGTTATCAGCTGCCTCTCTTTGTTTCGACAATGAAAATGACCAAATTCTCCCAAAATTTATTCAAGCGGTTGTAAACGGTGAGAACAGAAGGCGGCTGGCAGCAGTGTGATAACGACCCTTGCCTGCCCCGTCCTTCTTATCACCACTGGTTATGTACATTTGGGATCAACCAGTCACAAAGTTTATTATCAAAAGACGACGATGGTTATGGAGAAGAGGCTGTCAGATTGCGATAGAGACAACTACGCAGCTCCCCGAGCAGTTTTCCAGCCAGTTCGAAGGTTCCGATCGAGAAAGTTTCCAATGGGGATGAACCGGAAGTGGTGGCTGATTTGGGGATGTTGATACGGAGGACACGTTGGCAAGGCTGTAAATGTGAATTTCTAAAGTTCTTTCTAACAAATTCCATACATTCAATCCATCACTACACTTGTGAAAAACATTCACATACGGCTCAATCCCCGATATCTCCACTTCCGATCCACTCGTTTTGAAGAATCCGTTCTGATCGGAAACAGTAAAGTTCATGAAATCATCCATATCCACAATTCCACTGTTGTCTCCATTATCTGCAAGTCGTCTGCCTCTCCCTCCCTTTCCCTTTCCAAATGACTCACTGTCAGACTCCATCAGGTCGACTCTCACTCCCACCGCCGGTTTGCCCTCACATGTCAGTGTCCCACTTACCTGTTTGCATGATTCATCAATTAATAAAATGATGCCATTCTGTTTCTCTACCTACCGCTACAGATTGAGTACTGCCGAGGCTGGCGGCGGAAATGGAAGATGAGTTGAGGGCTGATAATGAGAATATCAGAAAAGTTAGCAGAGGAATCATGGAGAAATGTTGAGTGAGGGGAATGAAATGTTGATAGAAAACTGAGAAGAGGGCGGAGCAACAGGTGATATTCAATACCAAGTTTTTCCCGGAATTGTTTATTATTATTAAAAACAGAGTAAAGTTTAGTTGAGGCAGCTTCTAGTCTCTCCTGGGTACTTTCCGGCGAGTTCGATGACTCCGGCGTCGTAGGTCTTCTTGGCGGAGCTTCCGCTGTTGGTGTACGATCCTGGGATGTTGACACGGAAGACACGTTGGCATGGCTGCAAATTTTTGATGATTGGATCTACATATCGAGTAAAGTACACTGAGACCTATCATCTTTTGTTCTGTTCAAATTGCGAAACAAAAACAATGACTGTCCCGATCTGACCAAAAGTTTAGTTTTGATTGGCGAATAGAAACCAGTCTATTCAGTTCATTCAATCACTCTTCAACCTACCGTGAGTCCGTCCTTGCAGTCGTGGAAGACAGCCAAGTAGGCCTCGATGTTGGTGAGTTCCTTGGTGGATCCGCTCAAGTTGAAGCTTCCGTCAGAGTCGGCCTTTCCGGATGCCATCTTGTCGTCGCTGTCGAGGAACCCTGGTCCGAAGCTGTCTGGAATGGGAGAAGCTAGGATGTATAAACAAACAGGAACTAACTATCAGACTCCATCAGCTTGACCTTCACTCCACTTGCTGGCTTTCCCTCGCACATCAGTCTTCCCTTGACAGCGGCAGACTGGGTTCTGCCGATCAGATCAAGCGAAGCGACAGAGCCGACAAGCAAAAGTCCGAGGAACACGTAGGAAGACATCTGGAAGAGAGAATAGAATGAAACTGAATCGACAGGGGACACTGAATGGACATGTTGTGAAATGGGCGGTTCGGTAGTACAATGATATCATGGGCGGGCCATTGTGTAACAAATAACACACGACCTTGGTTATTGTTTGTCGAAAAAGAAACGAGAAAAACGATGGTTATTGATGGAAAAAGATGAGAGACCAAGAAGATGGAGCGATAGGCAGACTGACTGACCCCATAGCTAATAGGAACCGACGTGGCATTCAGAAAAGAAGACACACAGTTGATACCTTCTTGATACCTTCTCTCAATGAATGTTATCTTTCTGACAGTATCTCCGATCTTCCGTGTCTCTGAATAAACACCCGCGGTCACAGTCGATTCAATCAAATTCAATTCAATTCCGCATTCAACTTCATTCTATTCAAACTGTTTCTCACGATTCGTTTCTCTCAAGTGGTTTCTGTACACCAGTATTTCAGGATGCACGTCATTGCACTTGCTCTTTTGATCAGCTCCGTTGCGGGACTCGATCTGATCGGAAGAACCCAGTGGGCAGCGGTGAAGGGAAAGCTGAACTGCGAGGGAAAACCTGCTTCGGGAGTCAAAGTCAAGCTGATGGAGTCTGATAGTGAGGAAGTGTAAAGGTATCAACCCAATCTTTCTATTTTTAGATAGCTTCCTTCCTGGATTCCTTGACAAGGACGACAAGATGGCTTCGGGAAAAGCCGACTCCAACGGGGAGTTCAATCTGAGTGGATCCACCAAGGAAATCACCACAATCGAGCCTTACTTGGCAGTTTTCCACGATTGTAAGGACGGAATCACGGTGAGATTCTGATCATGCTTCCCCAGGAATTCTGATTTGCAGCCCTGCCAACGAGTGCTTCGCATCGACATCCCAAAATCGTACTCTAACTGGGGAAGCTCGGCCAAGCAGACATTCAACGCTGGAACCCTGGAACTCGCCGGAAAGTTCCCTGGGGAGACGAGAAGCTGTTTCAACAGAGCATAATCTTAGACTTTATTCGGTTCAGAACTAGTAATATCTGTTCGTTTTATCCAAAGTTGGTGAACATGTTCTCGATAAACTCCAAGTCCACCCAGTGCAGTCCGACCATCATAGCCATTCCCCAGAAGATGAGACAGGCGAAGAAAAGAATCAGGAAGATTCCGTAGAAGGCACGCGCCTGTAAAGTGTCGTTGTCTACTGACAGTTCATATAACTCACAAAGTAGTACTGCTTCGGCTTTCCGGTTTTCAGATCATCGTCCTTGCTCTTCTTCTTCTTCACTTTCTGCGATCCGTGCTCCGACTCCGACTTCTCCACTTCCTTCTTCTTCTTCTCCACTGGTTTCCCATCCGCTTCGAAGTCAATGTCCTGATACATCTTCGCCGGGGCCTTCACGTTGTTGATCACGACGGGTCCGTTATCACGAGGCGGAGTGGCAGCAGAAAGTGCCGCAACGGCATTGTCAGCTGGCGGTGGCGGTGGTGGCGGGGCCGGTGCCGGAGGAGGTCCCGGTGGAGGCGGCGGAGGTGGCGGAGCTGCGGGAGAAGCAGGTGCTGGCGGAGCGGATTGTGGCGTGGATCCGGGAGCAGATCCTCCGTCGGGGGCTCCGTTGCTCGCAGCGCCAGCCGACGCTTGGATCTCGCTCAAGTTGATGTAGTTGTCTCCCACTGAAACTTCCGATGATCAGTTGATCTGTTTCGAGAAACTTACTGTCTAAAACTGGATTATAAATCGTAGATCGACAATTTCAGAATGAGCAGACGGAGTAATACGATTGTAATCAGAACCACACGTTCCAAAAACTTCCGTGATCCCATTTCATATCAAAACTTTATGTTGTTTCACGTGATTTTCATCCATTTCTATTTGTATTTTCTCTCGTCGGATTCTGTTTCTACAATAATCCATCTGAAAAGTGAGCTGATTCTTGTTATTCCCATCAAGTTCTCCTCTTTTCAGTGGGTGACCAGTACCTTTGTCTCGATCAAGTCAACAATGAGAAAGTACCGCCTCCTCCTCCCACCGGTGCTGTCGCCACTCCGGTCCCTCCAGAAGCAGCTCCTCCTCCAGCTGCTGGACCGATTGTCAAGGTCCCCGCCCCGCCTCCAGGCATTCAGAAAGACATTCAAAGGGAGAAAAGCAGCACTAAAGTGTAAGAACTGATGCATCTGTCTAGAACGAGTAGTGTTTCTATTCCAGAGATGGAGGTGAAGAAAATGAAAAGAAGTCATCGAAGGACAAGTTGGAGCCAGAAGCGACGGGTTCTGCGGATAACCTCGACCAGTCGAAAGGCCATCCGACGCTTGTCCGTGTGCTCATCGGAGTCACCAACTTCATCTTCGCCGTCGTCTTCGCCTTCTGGCTGCTCACCCTGCTCACCGGTCTCGATATGCTCGACATTGGCTTCATCAACTCAATGTTTATGGCATGAACCTCTCGAATAAACAGTTTAACTTTGAATGTATCCGATTGCCTCTTGTTTATATAAATACACAAACGCATTCAATCGGACTGTCGCCGGATCCTCGAGAGAACCGGTCTTCCACTCCACTCGGTTATCGATTTTCGGCGCCCAAATGAATAGCCATCGCATCGCCGTGAAGCTTGTCTCTTCCCGCGCGGGCAGTATGTTCTCTCGCACGTGGTTCTGTCTAACCTAAACAAACAAGCAAAGATAAGAAGTATTCAGTACTTCGCTAGACCTAACGTTTCTTAAAATCGAGTAACTTATGCTTCTCTCAACCTTTGTTTCTCGATAACTCTCTGAGAAACGTTCTACAAGTAATTGGTTTGTGTTCTGATTCAAACGCAGTTTCTCCTTGCTGTGCAATCTTTTTGGCAAACATAAAAACGCTAGCTTGCATCAAAAAGTCATGCAATCGAAGAGTAACATCTTCGTTCCCAAAATACGCGCATGTTTGTGTTTACCCCGCCAATATTTAGCTGTTGGTCAAACGTTTATGGTTACATCTAGGTAGCACTGGACCCCACCAAAACTACGCTCGTGGGAAGGAACACTCTTCTCGCATGATCTTCACCCTTTTTCCAGAAATTCTCTCTACTTTCTTCGTTATGAACTTCTCTTCTGCTCGTCTGCCACGTCCATTACCACTGACGTGAACTGACTTGACCCGCCCCTCGTGTCTCTTATCAACTTTCCGCTCTTTTCCATCTGTAATTGTCGATTCCTCTCGCCGCCCGTCTCTCTCTCTCGTCCCGTTTTCCTCGCGCTTCGATCCTCGGAAAAAAGCAAAGTAAGAGTCGCCAGATATTCAGCACCAAATAGGTTAAATGATGCGGAAGTCTAATAATTGTTTGAACTACGTCCTTTTCTGTTTGCTCACCGAAACGCGTTGCTTCGTCGCGCACCCCCACGACCCGCTTTTATAGTACGAATCCGAGCCCTGGCTCGGTTTCCGTCGTTCGTCCACAATGCTCTCGCTGGTCAAACGGTCCAAACAACCCGCATATTTCAGAATGCCCGGCAACGTGGAACGGTTTCCGGAGCAGCCAGGTCAGCAAAAACCCCTCTCTCAATTCATTTGGAGTCTTGTTTTTCAGCGGGTTCTAACCATCAATTTCGCAATCCGCTCGATGATTTGGAGTTTCTCGCACAATCGGAGCCACAATTCTACACGCAGCAGACAAACAACTACAATGAGTTTGGACTGGTGAGTATTCCTTGGAATCCACCCACTTTATGTCTAATTTTCACAAGTTCAGGATCAAAACATACCAGTTGGCACATTGATTGACGGATTTGAGTTGATAAACCATCCGAGCAACTCCCGCGAAGAGCCCCTTGTCGACTTGGGACCCGTTCGACCACCTCGTACCAAGAATCGCAATGTGCATCGAGAAAGTATAATTGTGGCATTGCTGACACGAAAGATCACCGGGCTCCAGTTCGATAAACGGAATGGAGAATATTCGGAACCCAGAGTCGTCCAGGTGGGATTGAGAAATGAGACTTTTGAACATTGAGTGTTTCAGTTGAATCCTGGCATGTTGGTCCGTGGAATGGCAGACGACGACTGGAAGATGACTTCGTTGAAGGAGTGGTACTACCAAGAACGTATGGAACGACAAGAAGGACTTTTGATGCCGATGGAAGACTTGCATTGCACACCGACACAGTGTGCCATGATCACCAGCTCGGATGTGATGAAGATCTCTCAGGATCAGGCAATGTGAGCTTTCGAATCTTCTAAACTGATCAATCTAAACCATTCTGCTTTACAGACATCTCCTGTCCGTCTGTCCAGTGGATCGAATGCCCTTGTACAATGATTTCGAGCGTTTTGAATTCATCCTGGGGCTGAAAGTCGGAGACCAAGTCACTGTTGATGTGGTGAGTTTTATTTGTTTTTCATATGACCCAAACAATCCAGTTTCTGTCCTGTCCTGACTCCCCAAAAACTCTTGAGATCATAAACGTTCCAACTGGAAGTATTGAACCATCTCATCAACCTGAACCAGTTTCTTTCTGGTCGTCTGAAAAATGAAAGAAGACATTTTCAAAAAATAACGAGACGCAGAGAGACAAAAAAGTGTTACCTGCATTGTACTGCCACAAAAGGAAAAGAGGCTGTGACACGTGACACATCGGAATTCGTTTTGAATTCCGATGACGTCAAGAATCAAATTTGAGTAGAATTTCGGAATTCCGAGCTCATAAAAAAGGGAAAATACCCTGCTAACCCTTGAATGATCAGTGAATGGGTCAAGTGATAGGGGCAGTAAGCGGAACCGGTTCCTTCTCGCTTTCACTCTCTCAAAAATACAGTTCTTCTCCTGCCGCCTGGGCGAGTATAACTTATCCCAGCAGTCTCTCTCGTTCGGCCGACTGTTTGTCTGTTTGGTTGTTGCTTTCTTCTCCCCTTTCTCAACTTGTTCTTACCCCACCACCACCGGCCAACGCCCTCTCAATTTGTCCCCGCCGAAGAACTCGAATTGATCGAAATCATTTTGACACAAACTCATCTGGCAGGGCTGGCACCCTCCGACTGCTGCTATATTGCCAAATCGGACACAAAACGGCGAGAAATGTTTTGTTCGCTGATTCACCCGTCGATTCGCCCCTTTCTCTCGCTTTTTTCCAATTTCAGTTCTGATTCTCCGATCAGCAAAGTGTGGTTTTGGTGGCAATCGACAGATATTTTTGTCCGGATGTGTCAGCAACGTCACTTTTTTCCGACTGATCCCTGTTCTTTTATGTCTAGAAACCTGTAGTTTTAAGACCGTATTCTTACACCTCAGTCCCCAGATTATGGTTTACTACTTGTGTAGCTTGCTTGAGAAGACGCCTTCGTTGTCTTCAGAATTCTAGCAGAATCAACACTTCAATATCTCTTTTTCAGGACAACACGATGCGTCGAGTACCAGCCAAGGTCTCCTGGATCGGAGAGCGCCCGGAGCAACCGGGAATCTGGTACAATGTGGACTTCGACATGAATACTACATCCCAGGTTAGTCCATCGCCTCTTTCTTCCCGTCGGCCCCTCGGGGCAATTATCTCGTCCGTCCGCATGGAGCGGCGGCTTCCAGTTCCTCTCGCTCCGTAACTCTTGCCGCTTCTCCTTCTTCTTCTTCTTCACTTCTGACGTCTTCTGCCGCTTCCTTCTCCTCTTCTGTCCCCTTTTCAGTCCGTCAGTCAGTCCGGCAGCATTGGCGACGGCGCCTAGTTCCTTCCTTCCTCTCTTTCGTTTCAAACGAACGAACGAGTGAGAGAAATAGAGCAGCCGTTGTTTTTGGTGTGTGTCTCTATGTGCTTCTGGCATTCGCTCACTCTTCTCGCGGACAAGTTTTCTCCCTCACTCCCTCCATGTCACAACCAAAACAATTAGGACGCCGTTCGGATTCGAGGCGCCGCAGCATACATTCTGCAACACGACTCGCCGAGTTTCAATGAATTTCGAATGACCCTTTGCGTGATCGCAGTATCCGCTCGGGCATTTCATTCTCTTCCACACGTACTCCAGACCATCAAAAATGGCTCTCGACTCTATTATTAGCTGTCCGGGATGTCTCATCTGTTGAACCAACTGCCCGTATCCATCCTAGTCGACTAGTATTTCATCACACTTCTCGCAGTGGCCAGCGATCCTTTATAATTGCCCACCACGAAAAGGGCGAGAAACTAGTTTCTTTTTTCCTCCTATATTCTCACATTCTCCATTACTTGTCCACTTTCTCAGCTATTTATTTTCTTTGTACACTAATTCTTGGCATTTGGAATTCAGAGAAAATTTCACGAAAAAAGAAAAGCAAAAAAGGAAAAAGAAGAAGAAGAAGTGGTCGGCATGTTTTATTAGGAGCCATGCCCGTTTCCTTGGAGCACCTCCTGAGGCTTCTCCTCTTCGACTGCGTCTCTCTCGGTCCCTTCATCTTTCCACATCCCTATGACATCACCAAGTTCCCTGGGGCTCTTCCGGACGGCTCCCTCGAGTAGATCTTCAGTCACTTTTTGAGCTCGTTTCGCAGATTGTTCGTGCAAACAAACCGGGCCGAAGTGCCCACGTAATCCGCAACTGTCTCGTCTATCTCTCGGGTTGCTCTATCCAGTCGAAAGTCATGCCCTCTGGCAGTTCCGCAGAAGTGAGTCAAATCTCTTGGCGTTTTCTCTTTCCTCTTTTTTTTCATCCCGACTTCTTTCTCTCTCCTCTTGCTCCATCATTCCTCGTGGTCCGTCCGGGAGTCTCGAAAAACGACTTGGTTGTTTTGTTTTCGTTCTCCTTCCCTCCTGCTCCTCCCGCTCATCTTTTTTCCCTCTCTGCGTCTCCGAATCTCAACTTTCGGGACCCCCTTCTGTGGCTTCTCCTCAATAGATTCAATATTCTGTTGCTCATCGAGCATCTTCTCCAGCCTGGAGTATTAGTGGAGTAGAAGAGCGCTTGTGAAGAAGCTGTTTCTCTGTGCCCCAATCTGTTTTTGTTGTCTATTTCGTGTTCCGCTCGTTTTGTCTCTCTCTCCGACTCCTCCCCATGCTTCTTCTCTTTCTCCCCCCTCCCACTCGGAGCTCACTCACGTTCCCTTCGAATTTCAAGTTCGTTTGCCGTTTTTCTGTTGCTCCGCGAGCTCATCAACTCGCCAGCATATCTCCCCGATGTTCTCATTCCCATCTGCTCTGTTCATCTGGAACTTTCTCTCCGTTTCGAAGACCTTCTGGAATCCGAAGACCAGCGATCATTTGTCTCTGAGAGACGAAAGATCCGCCCTAAGTCAGTTTCTATAAACAATTGTGACATTGTTTTTGCTTTCTGGCAACTGGTCACATGTTATCTAGTCTGGTTCGTAGCATATTCTCGGAGTTCTTTTCATACTAGTTCTTCACCTTTTCCACTTCTTTCCACCATTTGTTTTCTGCCTATCGATGTTTCTAGAGAAGGATCATAAAAGAGCCCGAGTCCTTTCCGGCCAACAAAAAACAAATAGAAAATGGAAAAGTTTCAAACCTCAACTTTTCTGCTCCACCTCCTCGTTTTTCCCTGTTTCCCTCGACACTTGTTGACTCTCTTTCCGTTTTTTCTGCGTCTCTCTCATTCAGTGATTTCATAAGTGAAACTCGAACTGTGAGTGTTGAATTGTTAATTGAATGAGAGTTGAATGAGACGAAAAAAGAGAAAGAGAGAGTCTAAAATTGGAAACGAAGCATCTTGTTATCACCGCCCAAAACGGCTGCCGCGTGCATTCCTGATTCTCCCAACTCTCTCTCCTTGATTCTTCGAGACACCCATTCACCAAATTTTAACATTTCAGTGGCCACACCATCAATCGTACTCTTCCCATGACCGACTGAATCGACACTTTGATACTAATTGGAACCTGGAAATGTCTGGTAAGTTCTGCTACAACCCTTTTTTCACTGAAAAACTAGACGCCCGTCATGCTTCCTTCGCATACGTCAATCACTTTTACGAGTGCCCGTTCACTTCCCCTACCATTAGGTATCCGTACTCTTTTCTTTCAGGATCGTCATCGGTGGCTTCCTCGAACCCACGTCTCTTCTACACTCCCAATCAAATGCACATGCCTTTGAAGGGTGGCGGAGTGACGGCGTTGTATGATAACAGGTAATACACGTTCCCTGACACTATCATAAACTATCCAATTTCCAGAAGACCGGTGGCATTCAGCCATGAGGACGAGTATCGGAGTGTTCCGAAGCCAGCTCCCCGGGAACGTGTCATTCCGGTGACTCGACAACATGCAGAAACTGAAAGGACGAGTAGGTCGACGAGAATGCCCGAACCGGATTATCACGCTTACTCTGTAAGTTTTGCTTCTTGAAATCAAGAAAACTAAAGCTTCCGTTTCCAGATGCACAACCCTCCACCTCCCCCTGCTTCGACTTCCATCACAAACCACTCGGTCCCTGTACCACAGCCAAGTAGAAGTAAAAGTGCACACTCGATGCCGAATAACATCGTCAAAACACGACCAGCTGAGCATAATGAGCAGTAAGTCTTTTCCGCAAAGTCCTCTGTAATATCAACACTTTGCAGGTTGAACGGAGAGTACATGGGATTCCGGGTTGACGATCCGTGTCTCTGGAACAACAATGGAAAGGAGGAACGAGGAATCATCAAGTTCATTGGATACCTCAAGGGACATCGAACAATTTATGCGGGAGTAGAGTTTGTGAGTTTTTTCGATTCCCTAGTTAACTCTCAACTGGATGTTTTTCAGTGCAATAGAATTGGTGCTGGAACTGGAGTGTTCAATAAAGAGCAACTCTTCCTTTCCCGTGATGGTCATGCTGGATTCGTTGAACTCAGCACCCTCGAGTCTCCCTCGCCTGTCTCTTCTTCCACCTCCAACTCGAGTTCCTCCACTATCCAACATCGTCGACGACTCTCTTCTTCGAGAAGTCAGCACATGCCTGCTGCTTCTGGCACCTCCATCAGTGTCCCAGTCAACGGTCGTCATCACGGCAGCAACAAGCAAGCATCCGTCGAGTCGTTGTCGGATCCTCCACCACCTCCATACACCCCTCCGTCTCCACCTCGAGCTTCTTCTGCAGCTGCCGCCCACCATCAGCCTCCACCACTCCCGCCAAAGCCGATCGCTCACGTTGAAGACTATTTGATTGATTCTTTCGTCGAAGGTAGTCTCTTTCCTATTTCATAACAAGTTTTCGGTGATTTGAACCGTCTGTCACTGAGAGTTACTGATGGAAGTTTTGTTTATTCACCTCTTATCAGTATGACTCAGAGAGTTATGTTGCTCTCAACGACTGACACAAAGCTGTTGTTATGAAAAGTGTGACAAATTAGTAAACATGGGAAGTTCCTAAAACTGACAACATCTGTTTTCAGGCAACCATGTCGTTGTGGCTCACCTTGGTGCCCAGAGAAGTGGAATCGTCCGATACCTTGGAAATGAGATGGATGAGCAAGGAGATCGGATCGTGCGTTCGGCGATTGTCGAACTTGACAGTGATGTGCCGACTGCGTGGCGTCGAAGCGGCGAAGCAAGCAATTATGGAGGCAGTCCGGTAATCGGAGGAGTCCTGGTACCTGTGCAGGCTCTCAGACACAATCGAAGCCCGTCTAATGGATCAGCTGTTCCTTCTTCTTCGCAATACCCTCCAAGCCAACCATCAAGTGGCACGATGAGCAGAAGGACTGAAGAGTTCGGAAGCATGGATTCGGGAGTGGAGAAGCAGAAGTGTGGACCGGCGAAGGATCCGATGCAGTTGGTTGGACGCCAGAAGGGAATCCAGGGTTACTGTAACTCGTGTTACATTGATGCCACACTCTACGCTATGTTTGTGCAGACCACCGTTTTTGATTTGTAAGTCGTTCACAAGTGAAATTTGAAAACGGAATGATTCCAGCTTACTCGAAAAATCTATCAAAAACTCGGAGAAAGCCGCTCTGTTTCAAAAAATTCTTGCCCAAGAAATCGTGTTTCCACTGAGAAAGTTCCACTACGTTCGAGCGGATCATGTGATGAAGCTGAGAAGACTTCTCGGGGAGCTGATGCCACATGTCACTGGACTGACGAACGAGGAGAAAGATCCGGAAGAGATCCTTGCATTCATCTTTGCCGAAATTTTCAACGCGGAACCATTCATCAAACTCATGTAAGTTCATCCCCAGCTTCTACTTTCATTGAACTTTGTATTTCAGGGGACCCAACCAATCAAAGGATTCACAGTTCCTCGTTCCGATCGTGGTTGATGACTGGCAAGGCGGTGCTGCAACTTCGCAACATCTTCTCGAGAGACACATGCGATCTGCTCAAGTCAAGTTCGCGAAGCCGCCACCAGTTCTCATCATGCAACTTCCGAGATACGGACAACAGAAAGTGTTCGACAAGATTCTGCCACTGGAAACCATCGACATCACGCCGTTCGTCAATGGAGCTGTTCCGCCGTGTGCCAAGTGTGGAGCATGCTCGGAGATGTACTGTCCTACTTGCTTCCTGACTCGAAGAGTCTTCTACACCGACATTGTCTTCTGTAAAAACTGTTTCGGACACGCCCACAACCTTCCGGAGAATCAGGATCATCAGCCTCGTAACCTGTATCCACCTGGAAGACCCGCCAAGAAGCCCCATTCGCACAAGATGGTTCTATCGGCGGTTCTGTGCATCGAAACATCTCACTACGTCGCTTACGTCCGTAACTCGACCAATCAATGGGTGTTCTTCGATTCGATGGCCGACCGAGAAGGACTGTCCGACGGATTCAACGTGCCAGTGGTCAGAGAATGCGGCAACATGTCTGATTGGCTGTCCCTCCAGGGATGGAATCGACTGAAAGATGCAGATGAGACAGGACAGATTAAGGTAAACAAATTGGAAACTAGCAACATCAAAGTTCATCATTTTGCAGGCAATGTTCGGGAAGGCAGTGTTGGATCCGCTGGTCGGACGTCTTCTCTCGGACAGCTACATCTGCTTCTACGAAGATGCATCGCCGACTACCTCTTCCTCGTCTTCTTCGCTCATCAGTTCCTTCAAAAACATGATGAATTAGACTGTTCCGTATCCACAAATGTACCATAATACTAGTTTCCTCCCATGTCTATCGAGAGATTTATTATGCAATGTAATCACTTTCTGTCTCCACAATCAACAACTCCCCCCTTTTGCTTGTACGGGCTTTAAACCTCGAAAGTGCTGAAAATGTCTGTAATTATTTGGGTGACTCTTAAATACTGTTCTTAATAACACAAGCCCGGCCTTTTTCTCTTCTCGAATCTTCTGTATTTTCCTTCTTTTGCCTTCTAGAATGGTGAATGTAATTCATGTGTAATAGCTCGGTGCAGTGTCAGCCCAGTTCGATGTAGATTTCTCTTTTGAAAGTAACTTTTCATACACGTAAAACGACGGAAATAAAGAAGTATTCTCTACACTCTTGGAGTAATTAATAAATTAACAAAACATCGGCTAATGACTCAAAAAACAGAACGATTTCCTCCTCTCGTCGACCACAAACATCTCATCGATTCCCACATAGTGGTTCGGTCGCAGATTCGACACGTCGAAGGCAATCTGGAACTTGTAAATGTGTTGGGCCTAGTTAAAAGACCTACATAATCATATTTGCCAGCCGCAACATTCAAACTTTCTCTGAACCATCTCCTGGAGTTCCTTGTCAGTTTCGGAGCTTCATAAGATACCACCTCATCTTCGCCTTCTTTCTTTAGAATAGCTTGGAATCGACTTCCCTTGTCTGCCTGAAAGTTTAGATTATTAGAAAAACAGCTCGTTACTTTGTACTTTATAATAAGAAAATACGATCGTGACTGCTTTGTCGACAGAGAAAGAAGGTGTCTGAAGGCGAGTCTTCATCTGTGGACCGGCAATATACGCAAAGGAACCATCTGCATTGAATGGAAGAGAAGAAGCATCTCCTCTGACCCCTGTCAATGGATTCCCCACTGGACCAGTTCCGATGCTCCAATCGGATTGTAGAGCCATGTTCGAGCAGGGTTCCGATTCGTTGAAAGAACACATAATGGCTTCGCAGACAGTCGACACGGTTGGTTCCTCGATGTCGTTGTTCATTGGCTCCGTGTTGATTATCTTTGCTTCTTGGCTTGATTCTTGACTGCTGGGTCCACGAAGTTTAATCTAAAAGTACATATGGCTCAAATAACATTTCAAGATGATACCATAGAGTTCATAATCATTCCCTCTGGTCTCGGAGTGAACTCAAAAAGGCCAGTTTTTGAATTCTTTCCCTTGGGAACTCCGAGTTGGAATTGCATTGGAGGGACGTTTGCGAATGCGTCGAGAGTCTCTCCAGATGAGTCAGACTCTCTTTTCACTGTCACATGCGCAGTTGGATCAAAGTCATCGCGGGATTCTGCCAGAGGGATCAGGGGGACTGCTTCGGGGTTCTATTCGATGCATCTTAAAGTTAGTGAAGTTCCGGCTGTAACTTACTGATCGATAGTCGAATGAAGCCTTCTCTTCGGTGGTACACATCTTCGCGTAGTACTCGATTTTATCAATGATTGCGAATCCACCTGGTTTCATACAAAGTAGCTTCCTCAAGAATAAGTCGCGTACCTTTCAAGTTCTCTGAATTGAATGTGAAGTGATCAGCGATAATATAGATCTGGAACGGAACTGGTCCTTGCTCGGGAATGTTGATATACACTGGTCCTGGATCATTCTTCTCGATCGCTGAGCTGAAAGTTCTAGAACTTCTTCATCTAACTGTTCACCCGGACACACTCGCCTACAGAAATCAAAGTCTGGATAGATCTTTGACATTTTCTTGACACACACTTTCAGCTGAACTTCTGGAGATGTCCAATACCTAAAACAGAACGGATTCAAAGAGGATTAACAGAGTGTTCTCACATGAAACGGATCTCCCCGTCTCCAACTTGACAACCGATTTGATCGGAAACCAGGACGGCTTTGATGGTGGGGAACTGGACCATGTCGGTGGCGGCGATCGCGTATTGTCCCTCTGAATGAATGTTGCAGAGCTGTTCTGTGTTGTGAACTACCTGGCAAGACATTAGTTGCAGTGGCAAGTGCCAATCGTGCTTGATCCAACTCTCCTGATCCTTGATACCAATCCAACTCATCCACAAACATCCCATCCACATTCCTCCACCGACACGTCTCATCAAACTCCGAACAGTTCAGCTCACTCGAATCGAGAATCGTCGGAGAGGACTGTGCTCCGAGAGCTGAAGACAAACAGGTAGGCGTGCTGGGACTGTCTCGACTTACAAACAGACATCTCCTTGTTCGACTTGGCCACTCCGTTGGGGATTGCGAAGTGTGTGTTCTTCTCTCCGCGTGCTCGAACACTTGAAGGGAACAAGTTATTGTTGGTTACTGACGGACGCGACAGTTCGGAGCCACCTGGAATGGAGAGTATGGGAAGTATATGGACAAAGGGAAACTGACTAGCAGATGATGAGACTCCAAGCATTGTGGGAGACACCAGAAGACTTTCCCTTCCGAATGGAGTGCAACATTCTGAAAATGGATGTAGAAGGAATGCTTCAATGTTTGAATTACCTGTATCGATAATAGTTATCAGTAGTATTATCACAAAATGAGACAATTGAACACAAAGAGAGGATGTACACGATTGTCGTGGTTTCATTGTTCCTGTAAGAAGCGTGCTCTTGCTTGTTTGGATAGACAAAAGTGAGTGAGGAGAAAGGAAAAAAGAGAAGGAAGATGACACGGTGGCCCAGATAAACGGAAACCGGAGAGTGATCCACTTTTTGACGGCAGCAGCAGCACCTTCCTATGCCCCGCCCACTTCATTGTTGCGCAAGTGCGCACGACTTCACGTCGACAAGTGCATGGGCAGTTGAGACATTAACCAGGGTAAGAGGGTGTTTCCATGAGTCATTCGGGTATGAAACTCGTGTGCACAGGCTAGAATACGAAACTAGATTATGATGAGGAGTTGGGAATCGTTTGCAATGTTCTGAACAAGATAGACCAGCCATAAGAAAAGGGAATGTCTCCCAGAGAACTACGAAGACGTTTTTCATCGTTCTAGACCGAAAAAAACGGGAAACGGAAGAGAAGAAGAAGCGTCGAAAGAAGCGGTCGAGTTCATTGTGTGGACAGTGGAAAAACGAGCGTTTATGCAATCCGCCCGGTGGGGTTTACACAATATCCCCTTGCGTCGTCCACTTCAGAATCGCGCCTCCGACTGGAAACGAAACCGTCTCTTCCCTCCTGTTTGTCTTCTGTTTTTCACTTCTATTTGTGTCCGTTGTCTTTTCTTTTTCATTTCGCATTTCCGTAAGATCAAAAGAAAGAAGCAATTTGAATGGGAAATTGAAACGTGAAGAACTGGGGGAAAAGTTGAACGTGCTGATAAGATCTACAGAGGTCGAGGAGAAGACTGTTCTGACGAAAAAATTCAAATTTAGTTTGTTGAATTTTCTTCGGAAAACGCTCCAGTTAAGGTGAGTTGGAAGGGTGACGGGGACGGTGCGGAGGAGCAAGGTTCGTGTGTTTCAGTACGGGCACAATTAAAGAAACTGAAATGTCGAGTGGGAATGCGACGAGTTTTGTGGATAACACTCTGACAAGCTCAGGTAAGGATCGTACGGAAAAGTGCGGGCGAGGGAATGGGTGCGGGGAGCAAATTGGAAAAAAGCTTGAAAAATCCGGGCAGAGCGCGCAAAGCTTCAAATCCAAAACTGAAAGTTTTGATGCGCCGCGGATCTTTCGGAAAACGTGGCAAAAACGTTTTTTTTCCAAAAAAGGAAGATTTCTTATCTAATCAGTAGTTCACGTGGAACTTCTAATCTGACCCCGCCCCCTCCGCCCGCACGAATTCAATTCATTTTCTTATCCACCTGCCACGCGTCTCTGGTTTCCATCGACGTGTCTTATAGGGATCTCTGGCTCTGGCTCAATGTCACCTCCGATAAGCTCTCGCCCTGCCTCCGGGCAAATCTCCCCGCTTTCTTCCAACGGCTCCGTCTCGCCGCCGCAATATCCCGATGAACAAGGATCTGTGTCGTACAGTTCGGATTCGCCACGTGATTTGAGTCCGCTGCTCCTTTCGGTGAGTTCACTGGAAACAGAAGTTGATCCTGAATACCCTCTTTCAGGAGTTGGCGTGCTTGAACATGCGTGAAGTGGTCGCCAGACCAGGACTCGGAACCGTCGGTCGTCAGATCCCGGTCAAGTCCAACTTCTTCTCTGTCGATTTGAAGAACCCGAAGATGGTTGTCATCCAATACCACGTTGAGGTGCATCATCCGGGATGCCGCAAACTCGACAAGTTCGTCTAATCAGTTTCCAGAACTATCCGTAACTTATCTGTTTCAGAGATGAGATGCGCATCATCTTCTGGAAGGCTGTTTCGGATCACCCGGCCATCTTCCACAACAAGTACGCTCTTGCCTACGACGGTGCTCACCAGCTCTACACCGTTGCTCGTCTCGAGTTCCCCGATGACAAGGGATCCGTGCGTCTCGACTGTGAGGCCAGTCTGCCGAAGGACAATCGTGACCGCACCCGTTGCGCCGTCTCGATTCAGAACGTCGGACCGGTGCTTCTCGAGATGCAGCGCACCCGCACCAACAACTTGGATGAGCGTGTCCTCACTCCCATCCAAATCCTCGACATCATCTGCCGCCAATCGCTTACGTGTCCTCTCCTGAAAAACTCTTCCAACTTCTACACCTGGAAGTCTTCGTGCTACCGTATCCCAACGGCTGCCGGACAGGCTCTCGATCTGGAAGGAGGAAAGGAAATGTGGACTGGTTTCTTCTCGAGTGCCCACATTGCCAGCAACTACCGTCCGCTGCTCAACATCGACGTGGCTCACACCGCATTCTACAAGGCTCGCATCTCGGTGCTCCAGTTCATGTGTGATGTGCTCAACGAGAGAACTGTCAAGCCGAATCGCAACCAGCAACAACGTGGTGGACCGGGAGGACCTGGAGGGTATCGTGGAGGACGCGGAGGACGTGGAGGATCCTACGGAAACTTCGGAAACCGTGGACCGCCGGGAGGTCAAAACATGGGTCGCGACGACTTTGGTGGATTGACTTTCACTATGGACACTTTGGGTCGCGAGACTCAGTTGTCCAGCTTTGAAACGAGAATCTTCGGAGATGCAATTCGTGGAATGAAGATCCGTGCTACTCACCGTCCGAATGCCATCCGTGTGTACAAGGTGAACAGTCTGCAACTGCCAGCTGATAAGCTCATGTGAGTGCGGATGTTTGAATTCACGTTCTTACCTATTGTTTCAGGTTCCAAGGAGTCGACGAGGAAGGTCGTCAGGTCGTGTGCTCTGTGGCTGATTACTTCTCGGAGAAGTACGGTCCACTCAAGTTCCCGAAACTGCCATGCCTCCATGTCGGACCACCGACTCGCAACATCTTCCTGCCGATGGAACATTGCATGATTGACTCGCCACAGAAGTACAACAAGAAGATGACTGAGAAACAGACGAGTGCCATCATCAAGGCTGCGGCCGTCGACGCCACTCAACGCGAGGAACGCATCAAGCAACTGGCCGCTCAGGCTTCGTTCTCGACCGATCCATTCCTCAAAGAGTTCGGAGTCGCCGTGTCTTCCCAAATGATTGAGACTACTGCTCGTGTCATTCAGCCGCCACCAATCATGTTCGGAGGAAACAACCGTTCGGTCAATCCGGTGGTGTTCCCGAAGGACGGATCCTGGTCTATGGATCATCAGACACTCTACATGCCTGCCACTTGCCGCAGTTACTCCATGATTGCTCTCGTCGACCCGCGTGATCAGTCTAACCTTCAAGCCTTCTGCCAAGCTCTGACCATGAAGGCTACTGCTATGGGAATGAACTTTCCTCGTTGGCCTGATCTCGTCAAGTACGGTCGTTCCAAGGAGGATGTCTGCACTCTGTTCACTGAGATCGCCGATGAGTATCGTGTGACCAGCACTGTCTGTGACTGTGTCATCGTGGTCCTTCAAGCCAAGAACTCTGACATCTACAGTAGGTTTGACATAGCTAGACCCTCTTTCATCAATACTTTTCAGTGACTGTCAAGGAACAATCGGACATTGTCCACGGAATCATGTCGCAGTGCGTTCTCATGAAGAACGTCAGCCGTCCGACTCCAGCCACTTGTGCTAACATCGTCCTTAAGCTGAACATGAAGATGGGAGGAATCAACAGTCGCATCGTTGCCGATCAGATCACCAACAAGTATCTCGTCGACCAGCCAACCATGGTTGTCGGAATCGACGTCACTCACCCGACTCAGGCCGAGATGAGAATGAACATGCCGTCGGTTGCTGCGATCGTTGCCAACGTGGATCTGCTGCCGCAGTCGTACGGAGCCAACGTGAAGGTTCAGAAGAAGTGCCGCGAGTCGGTTGTCTACCTGCTGGACGCCATTCGTGAAAGAATCATCACGTTCTACAGGTATTACTCATCTACTCGTGTCATCAACTTTTCTCCGTTTCCAGACACACCAAGCAGAAGCCTGCCCGCATCATCGTCTACCGTGACGGAGTTTCCGAGGGACAGTTCTCTGAGGTTCTTCGCGAGGAGATCCAGTCGATCCGTACCGCCTGTCTGGCCATTGCCGAAGACTTCCGTCCTCCGATCACCTACATCGTCGTCCAGAAGAGACATCACGCTCGCATCTTCTGCAAATTCCCCAACGACATGGTCGGAAAAGCGAAGAACGTGCCGCCCGGTACCACCGTCGACACTGGAATCGTGTCCCCCGAAGGATTCGACTTCTACCTGTGCTCTCACTACGGAGTCCAGGGAACTTCCCGTCCGGCCAGATACCATGTTCTGCTCGACGAGTGCAAGTTCACCGCCGACGAGATCCAGAGCATCACATACGGAATGTGCCACACCTACGGTCGTTGCACCCGTTCCGTCTCCATCCCGACCCCGGTTTACTATGCCGATTTGGTCGCTACTCGTGCCCGCTGCCACGTCAAGAGAAAGCTGTATGTTTCAGAAAGAATAGGTTCATTCTCTAATTCTAACTTTGCAGCGGCCTCGCCGACAACAATGAATGTGACACCAACTCGCTGTCTTCTTCGCTTGCTTCCCTGCTCAATGTGAAGACTTCGTGCGGAAAAGGAAAGAAGTCGCAGGCTTCGAGCCTCGATGAAGACACCTCCAACACGGAAGGATCGTCGGACCAAGTCCTCCAGGACTGCGTCTCGGTCGCCGGAGACTTCAAGAGCCGCATGTACTTCATCTAGGCGTTTCGAGCCAATGAAACTAGAAAGGAAAGAAGATGTTCTCATTTGTATTATGTCCTTTTTTGTAATGTGTTTTAAGAGAATAAATAGATGGACAGTATTTTCTTTCTTGAATCTACTCGAAGAGTAATCAAAACTATTTTTGAAGTTCCAAATAACGTTGTTAGGATCATTACCGGTGCACGCAAAACGTTTCTAAAGGAAAGAAGAACGTTGAAGTTATCAGAGAAAAAGAGCTCAATGAAAGGGGAAATCAAGTAAACCATTGGAAGATCATAAGTTCGAAAGACGGCCGTTCTGGTCAAGTATCTGGAGTTTACACGACATCTTTGTGGAAGCTCAGACGCCACTTTTTCTTTTTCTCCCCCGATTTTGACTTGTCCCGAAGAGCGCTCTTTGGAAGGATAGTTGCTTCTTTCGGAGGTTCTGTGTTGGCACGTTGGAGTGGAACTGGGCCACGAATGGAAGAAGAAGAAGAGCCAGATGGGACTAGAAGAGTGGGAGAAGCACCGATTGGGCGGTGTGTCAGATGGAACGAGGCCAATGATCTGAACAACAACATGATGAAGGAAGAGAATGAAGTGTCTAACCGGGAAGTGTCATTGACCATGTTGAGAGAACGGAGTGACATCGTGTCATTCGTGGTACTTCTCGCCTGAAAGAACCTTTCCGTTTTCCGCCCACACCCTGCAATTACTCACCGACAGATTGCACGACGCGAGTGAATGTCTGTCATCTTGGCTCATACTCATCATCATCTCGTCATAAAGCTCCTGCCAGATGACGTCCGGAACCTTGCATCCGGGAAGTGGTTCGATGATTTTACATGACACTTTTCCGCGTAGCTGGAAAATAGATAGAACTCGAAGATTCCAATTGTGCTCCCATTCCCTCTGATTCTCTTCGAGCCCAAGTTTGTTGGTTTCTCGAGCGTCGCATACACCAACGCGACACACCGAGAATAGGTGACAAATGGTCCCGCTGGGAGGGAGTGGGAAATGGCGACGCGCACTGGTTGGAGCGGGCAGAGGAAGCTCATCAAATGAACATGACGGGTCGGGGAAACGGATGGGTTCTCTGGGAAAAGTACCTTCTGCTCGAGATCGATGAGCTGCTGGAAGAAGCCGACGTTCGGACAGACGATGTTTCGGGCAAGCTGGACGGCCTTGTACGATTCATGCAAAGTCTTCTTCTCGTGCTGCATGACATAAGCGATCGCAAACGTGGCAGAACGCGAGATGCCCATGGCACAGAGCAAGAGAGCCCTTCCGGCTCCCTTCCGCGCTTCCTCGATTTCCTGGAAACACACCGATTACCACTCCATTCTCGTCGACCCCTTCCTCCTTCTTCATCTCATTCACCTACCTTGTACACATTTGCCCAGTGAGCTGTTAGATCAGTTGTTTCGTTGTCCTGTAATGGCAGATGCACTACTTTCATATGAGGTGGTGCCGAGAGTCGGAATCCCGGAATAAGGTTGATGCATACACAGAATCGGGCTGAAAGAACAAATCATTGGCATATGCTGAGTTTCGTGTTGTTCGCGGCCAATAAACGAGCACGTGCCGGCTCTCGTTTCGCCTACTTCCTGTCCAGTATCCAGAATCTTTGCCCCTTCCAAAGTTTTCTTCGCTTCCATTTCTTTTTATGGTCACTCATCCCATCTCCCGTTTTATAGTCGACGGAAAAAGTTTACGTTTTCTCTCAGCCCGCCTTTCAAAGTGTCATTCTCGTTTTCAGACTCACAAAGTACTCTTGGCGAAAGTGCTGCCAGTCCCGACACGTAGAGAAACGGCCGAATCTGCGAGCACTGCCGCTGCTCCCGATTGATGATCCGTCGCGACGTCATCTCTCTTTTTCTTCTGTTCCCGTTACTCGGCTCGGCCCTCCGATGTTACAGTTGCTCGTTCTCCTTTAACGAGATGTACGATCCGGAACACAGGTTAGTCTGGTTGGTTGAGAACCTGTAATGAAGATAGGTATTCAGAGATGCGTGGTGTGCAAATGAGTCATTGGTACAGTTCGAGCCAGATGAAACAGCAAAGATATGTGCACCGTGGGAGAAGTTTTGTGTAGTAAGTGAAAGAGCAGAGACAAAGTGCAGTAATCATGGAACCTTTCAGACTGCTGTGAACACCATAAACAAGGCATTTACAAGTGTAAGCAGAGGATGTGGAGAAAGATGCTCAGAGCTATGCGAATCCATCGGATATGGTCAAGATCAGGTAAGCAAGAGAGGGAAGGGACCAAGGGCCAAGCCCAAAGTCCGGGTGGGCGCAGTGTCAGGTCAAACGGAAAATTGCTCACTTTGTGTACTCAAGCTACGTCTAATTTGTGATGCCACGTCAACTTGAAATATGAGTTGTCTCTTTCTATTTCTGGGTGCTTTTCTGAGAGAACATATACAACTATGAACTCATGATGATGACGTGGCGAATCGTCTCGGAGACGGGCGCGAAAGGAAAACAACGGGCCGCGGGGAAGTGTTGTACACATCCGCCGTGCCGTTTTTTCGTCGAGGTTTCCTTCCAAACTCCACCCACTTTTTGGTTTTGGCATGGATGGGGAGGGGACAAGGTCAGAGAGTAAGTGGGCAGTACTGGAGTTGGAGTGGATACGTGAAATAGGAAGACAAAGAAAGGTAGGAAGAGAGAGAGAGAGGACCAATAGTTTCTGGTGAAATTCGATATCAAAAGAAGGACACTTTTGGAAAGAAAACGAAGAAGAAGAAGGAGGAGAAAACGAAGAACGAAGAGGGCTCTGTGGCCCGTATTTCACCAATTGGCTTTGTATAGAAGAAAGCAGAAGGAAGGGCAGGTGTGCGTGGTCGAATGAGCAGAAGAGACGAGTCAGAAGGGCCGGTGAATTGGTGAAAAGGTGCGAGGAGTGGAGCACAATGGATGGTGGGGGAGGAAATGCTGCGGAGGAATGCTTCCGGGGCTGATTCACGAATTCACACGGAAATTGACTTTTCTTCTTCTCTTTTACTCCCTTTGTAACTTCTTCTCGAACCGAGAGTGGGTGGTACCGGATGGAACAAGAGGACCACCAGGACTGCCACGTTTCATGGAGTTGTACGAAATTGGAAACGAAGAGGATGCGGGCGGCTCGCGTGACGTCGTTAGACCACCGGAGCCAGCGTTGTGACCCGTATTTATTTGCTCTCGTTTTGGGAACCGTTTTAATTGAGAATTCGAATTCTATATCGGGAAGGGGATACTGTGGGAATATGCTTTTTGAAAATGGGTAAGAGACTTTGAAAACACCTCCGGGATAGTAATTCAGACTGAATCTTGATCCCTTTTTCTATAAACTGTAAGCATTGAGTTCATACTTGGAAATTTCTACTAGCCACACGTCCTCTGTGGTATCAGTAAATCCCTGCTCGGCTTAAAATAGTCCTGACAGGAAATTGAAAACGAAAACCTTTTGAATCACCTGCGTCACACCTTTTCTATTCTATTCTAGTCCTCAACCGACGTTCCGGAAATTCTTTTATAGCCGTACTATTTACCAAATGGTGTTTTCTCGATCTCAACACCGAGATCGAGAGAGGGAGACTAACTCAAACCATGTGTTTCTTCTCTCGGAAGCAACTCACACTCATAAAACATTTGATGACTTCTCCGGAATGCTCGGGTGTCTGTTTGCAGGTTAACTGCGACGACTGCTGCGAGGAGGATCTGTGCAACTCCAACTTCTCGGTGCAGTACTATGAGGTGCTCATGAGCAGACAGTACACTTCATGGACTACTCCGTTGCCCGGAGAGGTGAGAAATAAATGGATCTATGGATAACGATTCCAATATTCAGGTGGAATTCAACCGGAAGAATAACATCAAGTTCCCCTACTCCTCACCGTCGTTTCACTGCTCTCATAACTTATTCCTCATTATATTTTCCTCATTTCTTTTCTGATTCTGCTCATATTTCTAGGCGTTCCGGTGCCAGAGCTCAATTATTAATGATGAATACATAGAAGAAGAAGAAAAAGCCGGAGTGAAAAAACAAAAGTCGGCAGATAGGGGTGAGGAAACGGCGGGTCCCGACAGAAATATGATCCCAGTTTTGACGGCTGTCCGGTCAAAATTTTTCGAGACAATGGGCGGTCTGAACGAGGAAAACGGAGGAGGATGACACGTGTTTTTCGGATCTTGTTTTCGATTGAACCGGTTGGTAACAGGAAACAGGTGGCAAAGCTCAATCATGTTCAAGTTGACGGATCAAACTCCCGGATTCCGAAGAACGAAAATCGTCATTGCTAGTTTTCAAGAGGAACGCTCTTACAGTAATAGAATAGATAGAAAAGCTAAACAAAAATGGACCCGTCAATTGTGAAAGAGCCCCCATAAAACTAGAGATGCTAAAAACGGACGAGGCCATTATTCGAATCAAGCGGGACTCTCTCGGAACAAACAAAGATGGGATGGGTTTGATGTGCTCCACGCGGGGCACTGCTCCCCGGCTCCTCCTCCTCTGCACCCGTTTTTATCGAAATAAAATCTTAATGTCACTTCGAGCGCGACACCTCCCCGGGGACAGGCTCTTGATTCGTTTTGTGCGGGCACCCCGTAGGACCCCGCGCGGGGGACTCGCCCCACTGTACCGCTTGTCTCGTCTTTGTCGTGTCCCCACTGCTCATTTATCTTGGTCGCCTCGTTATTTTCCCGCCAAACTCTCCTCTTCTCGGCCTTTGATTCGTGCTGGGACTGGGACACAAAAGAGGTTTCGGACCAGACCACGAATCAATTCTTGTCAACTTGAAGAACGGGACAAGTTTCGGGTCCGAAAAGTGTGGTCCAGGGAAGTGAGAAAAGAAAAACTGAGTGGGGAGCGAGAGGGACGACTTCCGGCGATTAGCCGGAATATGGGTGAGAATGGGAGGAAAAGTAAGGAATTTGCATGACACCTTCTGGAAAAACGTGTTTGTTATGTGGTTTGTGTAAGGAGAGGGTGGAAACTGTTGGAGGAGCATGGGCTGTCTATTTACTGACCACTGAAGAATACGTGAAATTCCAGAGAAACGGGAAAGTGAGACTCGAAACCCAATACCTTCTGTTTTGTGTAACAGTCTGGAGAGATCAAAATAGCAAACGAAAAGTTTTCTACCACTTCCACGAAAACAATCCTAGCTTCTAAGTATCCAGAGTTGATGTTTCTGGTGTTCAAGAGAAACTTGCAAAGTTGTTTGTGATGACCACTATCATCAAATTAACACAGAAACCGGAGGACACCAGAAACCAGGAAGATATCACACATCCTGGATCGGGACGCAATCTTTTCCTCGTTTTGTTTATCGGAAGTCACCGAGTGGGATCTCAAGTCCAACACTCACTTGGTTTATAAATTTTGCCTCAACGCCTCAAATTTCAGGATGGATCAGGATCAAAACAGCATGTCTGGAGTGGGTGGTCTTCGACAGAAGACGTAGAGTCTAGTCTAGAAAAACCGGAAATAAAGAAAGAGAACCAGGAAGGAGAGAAGCCAGGTGACGCGGATGGATCACAAAGAAACCCTTTCGAGGGAACGAGAATAATAGAAAGAATAATAATACACCCAGAGTGTCCCGACGGACAAAGTGACACGGATCACTCTGGGAAAACAATAACAGAGCCGAGAAGCCGCCAGTCTGCAGAGCAGATCAGCCGGCCGACGGAGCTTCCATCCGTTCATTATCTTCTTGCAGGGATGAAGAGATGGAGAGATGCAAAGAGCACTTGATGGGGAGAGAGAGGTCATACGACAGATAGGTTATCACAACACATGACGGTTCGGGAGAGTAAAACACGCAAGAGAGCAATCGAGCATCCCTCCCACACTTGTGCAACTTCGAGTTGATCACGATGATCAGATGAAACGTGTACTTTCAATGCTGACTCTCTCTGACCACCCACTTTTCGTTATGTTGCCATTCTCTCTCGGCTCACGTGCTTATGAGCCCATTCCGGTGCTCTTTTGGTACGCCCCAGTGAGCATTTTAGTCCATTTCGACCCGATCGGAATGATCAAAAAGTACGCGCCTACTCGGTCGGGAAAACGAGGAATTTGGGAATTTGTTACGGGGGCCGCCGCGCGGGTGATGTCGTCGTCGGGGTGCGGAGGAGAAGGAAGCGAGAGACGAGGGAGCACAAGTTGATTCGATTACAAGGGAGACGACATGCAACACGACACCATCAATCGGATACTTTCACTGTTTCTGTCCTTTTTTGTTTCAGTCAGTCGAGGAACGGAAGGAGTCATCCTGAAAGATCTTGTGGTTTGGAAGAGGCCGTTGGTGTTTGGTAGCATTGGATTCCTAATTCGATGAGCACGGAACCATGTGCAAGTCTTGAATGTCAGAATTAAAATAGACAGCGTTCCAGGGATCAAGTGAGATCTGAATGAACTTCAGCTTTTCTAAGCACTGGAAGTTGGCTGGATGTTCAACTAGGATGACGTTCTGGTCGATTTTCTCAGTGGAAAGATGTTCCAAACCTGAATTTCAACTAAAATCTTCGACAGTTGCTCTTTTCCTAATGTACAACTTTATCCAGATCCAGGATCTCAAATTTCAGCGCAACTTCGGTCTCTCACATCGAGAGACAACGTGTGTCGGAGAGACGCAGACAAACATTTCAATGGAGCGCGTTTGCATACCACTTCGCAGAATTTTTTTTTGTTTTCATTGTTTTTGTTGTCTCCTCAACCTCGCTAATTTCTCCATTTTATCAGCACTATCTCTCATTTTAAAAGTTGCCCGGGTGGCCGTTTCAAAAGTGAAATGACCCATAAATCAGCGAGAGGTCCGTCTCTCCCTGCAAAAACGCTTTGAAGGTCGGATGTGTTGAGTTGAGTCTTGTTTCTGCCAAAAGAATCAGTTTGAAATTAGTGATTCACCGTTTTTTCTGGTCATTTTTTGAATGGTTTTGGAATCGAACGTTGTGTGTTCACTCATACAAGTGTCGGTTGAGGGTTCCGGAAGCCAAACGGGAGTGTCAAGTGTTGCAGTTTCCTGTTTTTTGTCCGTACCGTGTTTTTATCGAATCAACTTTCCGAAAATTGGATGAACTTCTTTCTCTAAACCTCTCAAAGTTTTTCACCAACGTCTTTTCGATCGATTTTCCTCACTATCTGTTTCATTAGCAAAGAATTGCGAAATCGGCTGGGGCGGCGCCGTGATGACTCATCGCGCCAGTCCTCCGTATCACGAACGTTATTTGCATTCAACCTGCTGAAATGACGTCTTTTCTTTTCGTTTTGAAAGTTATGTGTGTGAATCACAAATTTCCTCGCTTCTTCTCTGTCATTACTGCCAATTACTCATCTAATTTTTCCTTCCAGAATGGCTTCGTTCGGCTTCCTCAGCGCACCGCTGAAGTCCACCAACGAGGTGGATCTCGTGAAGCCGTTGACGACCTACATCGACAGTGTCTACAACACATCCGAAGACAATCGATCCGATGTGGCCGAAGCGGTGCATGAGTTGAACAAACTTCGATCCAAGGCATGCTGCCAACCACTTGACAAACATCAGTCAGCACTTGATGTTGTTACCAAGTGAGTATAAACATAAACTTGATTTTGAATCATTGATGGTTTCAGATATTATGATCAATTGGTGGCGATAGAGAGCAAAATAATAATATCTGCTACGCAAAACCCGGTAGTCTTCAAATGGAAGGATGCTTTCGACAAAGGAAGTCTCTTCTCGAGCCGTGCGTCTCTTTCCCTTTCCGATGGATCCTTCGAACGTGCCGCTGTCCTTTTCAATGTCGGTTCCCTGATGTCCCAGATCGCTGCTTCTCAACAGTTTCACACTGACGACGAGATCAAGACCTCCGCGAAACTCTTCCAGCAATCTGCTGGAGTCTTCGCTCGTCTGAGAGACACTGTGCTCGGAATGGTTCAGCAAGATCCTACTCCGGATCTCATGCCCGATACCCTGGCTGCTCTTTCGGCGCTGATGGTTGCTCAGGCTCAGGAAGCCATTTACATCAAGGGATACAAAGACAAGATGAAGGCGACTGCAATGGTCAAGATATCTGCTCAGATCGCTGAATTTTATTCTGATGCCCAGAAGTTGATGACGAAGGATGTCGTGCGTGGATTGTGGGACAAGGAATGGAGCAGTATGGTCAATGGAAAGACTCTGGCCTACTCGGCACTTGCACAGTTTCATCAAGCCGAGGTAAACGGAGAAAACAGAGAAATCGGGGAACAGCTTTCCCGACTCGCCGAGGCTCTCCGCCTTTTCGATACTGCTCAGAAGTACCTGCCAAAAGATGTCACAGGGATCTGGGATTTGGTCCCAGCAATCGGAAAGGCTCATGTCGCTGCCAAGAAAGATAATGATTTCATTGTGAGTTGAAAGTTCACTAAGTTTAGTTTTCAAACATGGTTTTCCAGTATCACGAGCGCGTTTCCGACTTTCGTTCTCTCCCAGCTTTGCCAAAGGCCCCGCTGGCCAAACCGACGCCTGTAACTAATCCGATCACTCCGAATTTCAGAGGTACATCAAATCGTTACTTGGATGTTCTAATATGGTATGTTTTTTCAGATATGTTCTCTTCTTTGGTTCCTGTTCAAGTTCACAACGCTATGCAATCCTACGATGCTCGAAAGGCTGAATTGGTGAACATGGAGACTGTTCGAATGAGAGAGGCAACTCAATTGATGAATGGGTATGTCTTGTTACTCGATTTCTTCAATTACCTATCTCTTTCTAGAGTTCTCGCTTCTCTCAATCTTCCGGCTGCTCTGGATGATGTCACTTCGACTGAGACTCTTCCAGAATCCATCAAACTGAAGTCGGCAAAGTTGAAGCAGAATGGAGGAAGCACCGAGATCCTCCGGCTTTTTTCCGAACTGCCTACTTTGTATCAACGCAACGAAGATATCCTTACGGAGACATCTCGTATTCTGAATGAAGAAAAGGAGAGCGACGACACGATGCGAAAGCAGCTCGGAACCAAGTGGACTCGCATGTCTAGCGAGCAGCTCACTGGACCACTCGTTACTGAAATCGGAAAGTACCGTGGAATCCTTCACACTGCCTCGAATGCTGATAAGATGGTCAGAGATAAGTTCGAGACTCATCGTCAAGGAATCGAGTTGCTCTCGAAGAACGAGACGGAGCTCCGTGCTTCGATCCCAGGACAGACTGCCCATGCGACTGGAGAGACGGAAAGTGTTCGCAAGCTGAGACAGTTGATGTCTGAGTGGACCGAAGTGACAACTGACAGAGAGCTTCTCGAAAAGGAACTGAAGAGCACCAACTGCGATATTGCCAACGACTTCTTGAAGGCGATGGCCGAGAATCAGTTGATCAATGAGGAACACATTTCGAAGGAGAAGATCGGACAGCTTTTCGGTGACTTGAAAAAAAGAGTGCAGGCTTCGTTGGATAGACAAGAGTCTCTGATGAACGAGATCCAGACGTCGAACAACAAGTTCACTGGAGAGAAGACCGGATCTGCTTCCGGAGCCGAGCGAGAGCGGATTCTGAAGATGCTGGCTCAGGCAGCTGATGCTTACGCCGAGTTGAAGGCGAATCTGGAAGAGGGAACAAAGTTCTACAACGATCTCACTCCGATCCTAGTTCGTCTGCAACAAAAGGTCAGCGACTTCTCGTTCGCTCGTCAGACCGAGAAGGAAGATCTGATGAGACAACTGCAGCTGAGCATTGTTTCTGGTGAGTTACCTTACTTTTGGAGGGGCCAGGTTGAAAACGTTCGATAGCTTTAGACTCTTTTGACGGTACGTAATCATTTATCCGGTTGGTTATTGTTGTAAAGTCCTCGATATTGTTACAATTTGATGTAGTGGTCATGTAGTCGTGTTCGATATTTCAGGTCAAGCGGCGAAAGCTGTCGTCGACGGAGTCAACTCGCTCGTCTCTTCGTATTTGACTTCTGGTCCGTGACAGTGTTTTGAAACTTTAGCGAGCATGTTCTTTAGTGTTCCCTGCTCGTGTTCACTTCTACCTCCCCAACCATTCCTTTCACCCGACTGTTTTCAGGAACCAATGCTGCCCCATCCACTCCAACTTCGGGTGCTGCTGCTCCTCCAAGACCACCACCACCACGTCCAGCTGCTGCCAATCAGAGTGTTGAGTCGCCGATTCCGCCGCCAAGAACACAGCAGTCCATGCAAGGTAATATATTTTGATTTCAAGAGTTTGTGTCACTTTGTCATCTAATCAATTCATTCATTCTAACTTCTTGTCCTGAACTAAACTAGCTCTCATAATTTACACAACTAACCCGAATTCTATCAGTGTATGTGTCTTTTCTGACGTTCCGTGTCTTCAGCCGTCCCGGGAGCCATGCCTCCTCAGCAGCAGGGTTACAACCCGTATCAGCAGCAGCCTGCTCAACAATTCCAGCAACATCCTGGTTACTACCAGCAGCAAATGCCCTACGGTGTGTTTCTATTTGTTTGTCTGTTGTCCTTTCATGTTCTGTTTGTTGTCTGATAGATTCGCAAAAGCATAATCCTTCAACATTCGATTTCCAGGCCAACCACAGCCACAAATGATGTTCCAACCGCACTACCAACCAACCTTCGCAGCCCCGTACCCGACATTCCCGGGAGCGTTCCCTTCGTATCAGCAGCAACAGTGGCCCCAACAGCAACAGCAAGGATCCTTCCCACCGAATCCACAATTCGGACAACAACAGCAACAGCCAGGAGGCACCAACCCATTCCAGTAGTCTACATCCCCAATCCAGTTCCTCCTGTGTAGATACTCTCCCCGTTTTACCCTCACCGTTCATATTCTTCTAACGTTTAGCACATGAACTTCGTTTCATCTACGTGTCACTTCTTACTTCGTAAATTCTCGCTTCTTTAGCAAAATTCTATTTGCAATGAAGATGTATTCACAGTCCTTGCTTAAAATTGAAGTTCGAAAGACATAAATTCAAATGGGTGAAAGGGAGCTTGTTTATGGGAACCACGCGTTGTAAATACAATAAATTATAGTAGAAAAGATTCACAGGGAGCCCACGAACAATCAATTTACTTGTAAAACTCAAAGTCGTTGGTGTCCTTCTTGACGACGTTCTTGTAGGCCTTCTCCAGATCCTTGGTCAGCACCACGTAGCGATTCTCGCGGACAGCCTGCATACCAGCTTCCTGGCAAATCGAGTTGATGTCGGCTCCCGAGATCTTGTCGGGGCGGGCAACCCAATCTTCAAGATCGACATCATCCGACAGATTCATGCGACCGCAGATGGTCGAGAAAACGAGACGCTTCTGACGACGATCCGGCAGTGGGAATTCGATTTTACGATCGAGACGTCCCGGACGAAGGAGAGCAGGATCGAGGGTGTCCTGTCGGTTAGTGGCCATGATAACCTTGACGTTGGTGCTTTGATCGAAACCGTCCATCTGGTTCAGCAATTCCAGCAGGATACGCTGGACTTCACGATCAGCTCCGGTTTGAGCATCGAAACGCTTTGTAGCAATAGCGTCGATCTCGTCGATGAAGATGATAGACGGGCTGTTTTCCTTGGCAAGACGGAACACATCACGAACCATACGCGGTCCTGAACAACAAATTTGCTTATTTTGAAACATTTTGGAATTATTTACCTTCTCCGAGGTACTTCTGAACGAATTCAGATCCAACGACACGAATAAACGAAGCGGCGGTGTTGGCGGCGACAGCCTTGGCAAGCATGGTCTTTCCGCATCCAGGGGGTCCATACATCAGAACTCCGCGTGGGGGGTCGATTCCGATTTGTTGGTAAAGTTCTCCGTGGGTGAGTGGAAGCTCAACAGCTTCACGGACCTCTTGCTTCTGCATATCGAGTCCTCCGATATCACCATAAGAAATATCCGGCTTCTCGTCAGGGCGGAGCATCTGGATGGAGCTATCTGCCTCTGGTGGGAGAACGTCGACGAGAGCATTCGAGTATTTGTGAAGAGCAACTGAGCATCCAGGTTTCAGAAGCTCACGATCGAGAATCGAGAGAACGCGGACGTAGTAGTTGGATCCGGTGGTGCTGCCGACAATGGCGTGATCCTGATCGACCGCCTCAAGAAACTGTCCGATGACAAGCGGCACAGATTGAATGCGCTTGACTTCTTCTTGCGCGTGAAGCAGTTCCTTCTCGAGGTTTCTGGTCTCCAACTTGATGTAATCCTCCATCACTTGCAGATGAGCCAGTTGACGCTCCAGAGCGTTCAGCCTGATGTAGTCATCTTGAGAGAGGTCAATGAATTGTTGTGATTGCGACACGCGAGACGTGTTATCCTGGAGTGGGGCGACAGCGATTCCAATGTCCTCCAAAGCACCGGCTGACATTCTGGAAGAAAACAAAACATTAAAGAGATTAAAAGTGACACCAAAACGGAAAGCGGTACAAAGGCTGTAGAAACAAGGAGTGCGGGAGAAATACGGTTCAAACGAAATCGGATAAATTTATTGTTAAAAATAAATAGGAAGAGATCGGAAGTATCACAAGTAGCAAACAAAAGCATAAAATTGCAAAAACTAGATGGTTAAATTTACAAAAACATTGGTTTTTTTGTTGAAAAGGAAAAGCGAAATTGAAAGAGAAAAATCATCATCCGCAATGTTGCGTAGACGTGTTTGCGTAAGCGGCACCCGACCTGACGACAATCGCCGTTAAATAAATTCGAAAGACAATCGAAAGACTAAAAGCCGAAAGTTAGCCTGGGAACCACAGAACTGATTGTGTAATCAAAATTAGTAGCTTCGAAAGTTGTAAATAAGATGTTCGAAAATAGAATACCAGCCCTATAAAGCTTGGTCACTCAATAATCAGTTCACAGACAAACTTTGCGGGTAGATCAATTTGTGAAGATAGAACAGAGATTAGGATGATTGCATAGGTTTAGGAGTCGAGTCAGCGACTGCTGGAACCATATTGGAAGACTTCAACCGATCGATGAGCTCCTTCCGAAGATCCTTGTCCTGAACCTGATCAGCCAGAAGACGATCCAGGAACTGTTCCGTTTGGTTCAGTGCGATCTAACAAGTAGCTTATAGGTTCTGGAGTGAAAAGTTGTCTGTACCTTTTTGATAACTGGCTTGACGACACTTCCGAGTGACTGTGGAGCCGTGGAGTTCTCATCGTGCAATTTCAAGTTCAGAGAAGGCAGGATTCTGCTGAGGAAGTCGGGTTGGACTCGTGGGAATAAAGGATGGATGTGGGATAGGTCGATCTCGGATTTGGTGATGCTCTGAACAGAAAGAACTACTAAACGTCAAAGAATTTCGATTCATACATTCGTCTGCGCTGGAATCTGCCCCCGAATGATTTGATATGAACTTGGAACAATTGGAATCGGAGCAATGGTTGGGGAAGGAGCAGGGGCAGCTGGACGGACTTGATGACTTCCACCACTGATAACACTTCCATGGATGTGCTGAAACAAACTTATCCGATTACGGGAAAGGTACATTCCCTCACATTCTGATACTGCTGTGCATAGGTGTCAGCTGGAGACACTTCAGGGATCCGGGGCAGAAGATCCTTGGGGAACTCGTCGATCGTGTTGTAGATCTGTGGCTGATGAGTCTCTGGGACTGGAGGGTAGACTCTTGGGGGAGAAATTGGGACCTGGTGATCGATAACTCTGAAAGATCTCAGTTAGGGAAAGAGTTTCAAGAGAGTGACTTGCCTGTTCCCAGTCCATTCGACGAAAGAAGTCTCTGACGGAAGTCTCGGAATGACTACTCTGTTATCTGGATCATATGGTCTTCGTCCTCCTTCACCCTTTTCACATCGTCCAACAGAAACCAGGAACACTAAAGTATCCGGACAATGTCGTTCAGTCCATCGTCCAAGTCTACCGTATAACGGAGCACATTGAAGATACATTGAGGGATTGCTGGAAACGATAATTCCGTCAGGACTTCACAATCCAAGTTACTTACTTTGGATGTGCACAGAAAGAATCATGATCGTACTTCAACTCGCACTCTCCACTTACATCACATCCTCTCTGTGCAACTGGAACCACCGGTACTCTCGGTACTCCCGGAGTCTCTTCCTCGACAGTAACAGTATTCCATTCTGGCTGCCACTTTGGTGGAAGAGTTGCCCATTCTGGAGATTGTGTGGTGAAGCGGATCATATGAGGCTCCACGTCAGGTGGTTGATATTCTGTCATCGGACGATAGATTGGTTTGATTGTGGTCACAGGGGTAGTTACTGAAAGTACACTGTATGTTGGTGATGCTAATTTCGAACTTACCAGGAAACTCGACCCTCTCCAACTCTGCCCGTTCCCTCTCACTATCAATAATCTGCATCATCATCTCCCTCTCCCGTTCCATTGCTTCCAGTCGAGTCCTCTCCTCCGTCGCCTTCTTCATCTGTTCCTGTACCTGTCTTCTTTCCTCCATTTCCTTCTCTTTTCTCCTCTCTTCCTCTGCTTTCCTCCTTCTTTCCTCTTCATATATCGCCTTCTGTCTATCCTCCATCTCCTTCTCCATCATCTTCCTCTTCCGTTCCTCCTCCACCAGTTCCTGTCTCCTCTGTTCCATCTCCTTTTCTAGAATCTTTTGCTTCCTCTGTTCCTCCTGAATCGCCTTATTTCGTTCCTTCTCTTCCCTTTCCAACTTCTTCCTCCTTCTCTCCTCTTCCTGTTTTCTCAACTTCTCAATCTGCTGTTGTCTCTCTTCTTCTTCCTGTCTTACTCTCTGCATTTCCCGTTCTCTCTCCTCTTCCAACCGTCTCAATTCTCTCTGCCTCGCCTCTTCCTGCTCCTCTCGGATCCTCTCCATCTCCATCATCTGTTCCTGTATCTTCCTCTGTCGCTCCTCTTCCATAATCTTCTGTTTTCTGGCTGCTTCCAACTCCTGTCTGACCTTCTCATTCTTCTGTTGTCTCTCCATCTGTAGTCGTTCCAACTCCCTCATTCTAGCAATCTCCATCGCAACTTCTTCCTGTCGTATCCTCTCCATTTCCCGTTTCCTTTCCTCCTGTCTGATCCTCTCCAACTCCCGTTCCCTCTCCATCGCCATTCTCTCTTGTTCGGCGTAGATCGCAGCTTGCTGAAACTTCCCAATGTCTTCAGTTCCTCTACAGTACACCTACCCTCTCCAACTCAGCTTGTCGTGCTCTCTCGGCTTCTTCCAACTGTCTCCGTCTCTCCAATTCCTTTGCTCTTTCCTCCTTCTCTTGTTTCAGTCTTTCCTGCTCCATTCTATCAAACTTGTCTTGTTGTTGTCGTTCCGAAACCGATTTCTGATGCTGAACAATGTGCAGAAGCTGGTTCAGAAACTCGTTCTCTGTCATGGTCTTTCCATTGTACCTGAACAAGATTATTATATCTCTGTGTTACTTTTTGTTTGTACCTGACAGTATACTCGGGAGTCATAGTCGTCAGTTCCTCCCCTCCAAAGTTCTCAACTCTCCGTTCCATCTTCTCATACGGCGCCAAGGTATGTGGCATTCCCTGAGTCTCCTTCGGTGGCAAAGTGATCTTCTGAATACCAGCAACAAAACGTGTTGCATGTGTTACTGGAATCGGAGTAGTTGTTCGAATCCTTCCGGGTCTCGTGAACGCGGGAGATGGATATGCCTCTCTACTAGTTGCTCTCTCCCCACTCCGGTCTCTCAAACCTTTCTTACTCGCGAATATCACTATCTTGGGAGTGGTCTGTTCTGTTTCAAGTGTTGGAAAGGCAGTTGACGTTGGCAGGGGAGTAGCAGTAAGTGGCATCGATGTCATGGCTACCGTCGTCTTCCTTGTCTTAGTCCTCGTTCGTGCTTTCGGTTTTCGACTTTTTGGACGGATCGTGGAGAAAACAAACTCTTCAGGTGCTGCAGCATGAGATGCCGGAGGAGATGCGGCTGGGAATGATCCCGGTGTCACTTCAGCCGACACTGGATAACTTGCTGGAACCGGTGGAGGAGTTGTTATGATGGTCTTCGGGACTTCATACTTCCTCATCGGTTTCATGACTTTCGGATCTGGACGCTCTTTACAAACCTGAAATCTCAATACTTTTTTGTCATTTCTGAATCATTGCTTACCCTGTCCTCCGGATCAAAAGTCATTTGAGGGGCGCATGGAACAATCCAGACTCTTCCAGACGGACCACATTGCTTATACCTTGACGGATCTCCATTCACTGTTCGCAATCCGTACGTCACTCTGTTACACCGTTCGGATGTGAAGATGACATCAGCAAAAGCTAAAAAAAACTTATATTGTTCTTTTCAATGTTTCCCTTTGAAATGATAGTTCCAGGTGCAACTTCGGAACACTTCCCACCCAGTCAACAAGCGAGAGAAATGGTAATTGCGTGCAAATATTGGCGACGAATTGGCAGCCGTGGGAGAACACTCTATTAGGCGAATCAAGTGTTGTTGGCTGACAGCCCTGAATGTCAACAAGGGTGCAACTCGCGTCTATCGCCGGTCCGTCCCTCGCCGCGTTTATCAGTAATCAGTAATACGCTGGAATCAGGCACGTGCACGGCCTGCAGAACCTGTAAAAAAGACCTCCCGATCGGCGTCGAATCGCCTCTAATCAAAAAAACTAATCACTCGAGCACACACTCATCTCTTCGATTCACGCGTCTCCCCCACACATTCACACCGATCATCCGATTAGTTGCATTATCGGAAAGTCGAGAAGGGACACGTTTGTTTCGGTAGGGAGCAAGGAGCACAGAAGGAGAGGAAGACAGCGGACGAACGGTAGGATCGGCATCGAAATACGATACGCCGGGGCGACTCGACTGGGCATTTCATTGAAACGCGACGAGCGCTTGTTTTTCGAGTATGAATGACGATCTCGAACAGACAAACACACAATGCCATCCGGGATGGAGGATGATGGATCAGGAAGATGTTTGTCGGCCGGGGAAAACAGAAACAAATGCACTTTGTATCGGGTGACGTGGATATGGGAAGTTGTCTCGGAAGAGCGGAGAGGAGTGACATGAGAAAACAATGGAGATATTTCAATAGTTTCATAAAGGAAGATGCCGGTGAATAGGTCTAAGATGTTAGAGAAGGTTGGAAAAGAGCTAAGCGGACTTCACACAGAGGAAAGTCTCGTTTTTATCAGACTACTCATTGAACCCTTACCGTATCCTTGTTTCCCCAACTCACTTTTCCCATTTCCCCAGACCCCTTCCCTTATGTTTTGATCCCCCAGCACACCACGACCCTCAATCCAATAAAAAACAAAACTTGCACCTGTCAAAACAAAACGGAAACTGACCTCGAAATGAGAGTGAGAAGAGAAGAATGAAGAGGAAGCAGCGCATTGTCGTCGTCGACTTTCCGCCGTCTTCCTGTCTGATTTGAAGCTTTCTGAGAGTTTATGTTTTGGATTTTGATCTGTTCAAGTGATACGGAACAGGGAACAACATTCTAGCGACTGGATAAACATGGCTTGATACCAAGCTCGGCGGGAAACTGATTTGACAAGGCAATGGCGGGGAAACGAGGGGAACGAAACATGGAATGGGAGGAAAAAGTGGATATGTGATAATCAATTGATAAGGAGAAGTTCGGGTGGATTGCTTTGGGAGACTGATTGGTAATGAGCAAACACACGAGGACCCCTTACTCTCGGCTGTCATCGGGCCGACGGTCAGCAGGAGAGAAACAGTTCACCGCCCGCGAAACAGAGACGATGCGGACGGAGCAGCGGCCGGACTCCGCCCAAGCGGCGAGCACTTTTTGAATGGATGGTGAATGTGGAAAGTGAGATGGGCGAAGCAGAGGGGAGGCATTGGCTGCCGCCTGCTCAAAGAATGTTTGAGGACAGTTCCACGTGGGAAGGACGACTGGTTGGATCAGGCATTCCGGTGAGCAGATTATTACGGAGAAAAGTTCAATGAGGCTAAGTTGCGCATATTCATAATACAATCTTTATTCTTCATTCTTTATAATCAAGTAGATCGGTTTACATTCCGATAGTGGTTCCACCAGTGCTGGTCGAGCTTCCCTTGGTACCCGTGGTTCCTCCAGTGGTTCCCGCAGTGGTTCCGGCCGTGGTTCCGGTTGCTCCCGTGTTTGCGACAGTGATTGCTCCAGTCGTCGTCTGTCCGAATCCGACTCCAGTGATTCCTCCGGTGGTTCCAGATGCGTCGCAACCGTACCTCTTGTACATTGCTCGGTACCTAAACAATCCATTCTACATCTATTTGAAGCACTTTCTCCTACCAAAAGCCGTAGACAGTTCTTCTGAGAACGTAGAAGATCGCTCCGATGATGGCGATTCCGACCAGAGTTCCGACGACGAAACCAATGTAGATTCCCCAAGTCCACCACTTTCCAGCAACGTAAATGGCGTCGTTGGCATTGTCCGTGGACATGAGCAGAGCTCCTGCAGCCGCATTACTGCCAATCAGAATAGGGGCTAGAGTCGAGGAAACGGGGTTTGGAACTTTCGGTCCTTCTGTTGGAATGTCGATTTTTTCTCCGTGAATGGTGATTTCGCTGCCAGTCTTAGAGGCCTTTGGGGGGTTTTCCTCCATCGCAGGGGTGGACGTCATAACCGCTTTGGTAACGTAGGCTTTTCCGTTCTGGATGTACTGAAAAGAATAATTATAAACTTTCATAATCCTGGGGAAATTTACGTCGGAGCTAATTCCACCAGCGAATGCAAGACTCTGGTCATTCGGGAAGAAGAACGCGAGCATAGAAGCTGGTATTGCATCGTATCCCTTCGTGTCGGAAGTGACTCTTTGTCGATACATGTTGCCGACGTAGAACTGAAATGGGGGCATATTCAGTGTTCAAATCGTTTTGATCCAACTCACATCTCCTCTCATCTGACCGTCGCTGTTCTTCACTCCGAATCCAATCTCGATTGCATAGACTCCTGCAGAGACTCCCGGAGGTCTCAGTTGGATCATGGATGCGCGTCCAGTTCCTGCTCCATTTGGCCAGACAACAACTCCTTGCTTCAGAAGCACATGAATCTCAGCCTTCAGTTTGCATAGCGGAATCGCATTGTCATCGGCGTGGTTGGGGACGTCGAAACAAATCTTGAATCTGAAACCAGCATACGTTTTTCTTGGATGTACTCTCTCTCCAACTGACCCATCAGTGTCTGGCTTCAGATAAAGAATCATACTCCAAGATCCGGGGTTCATGGTCTGTTTGATTATGCTTCCTCTGTCGCAAGTTGCATGACAATTCTTGAACTCGGCACCAGTTGGGGAAGGTTTCTCTGCTTTCGGAAGTTTCACAAACGCATTGGTGAATTGAAGTGCAAGTGTTTGTGGCTGGAAGAATGCAGATTCAGCAGATGCTCCTGTTCATGAATTACCTTTCCCTTGAGAACATGCGACCATGGTGTTTCGGTGACGAACACGCCACTTTCCTGACTTTTTGCACCCAGCCATCTCGGAATAGCTGTCTGATCACCAGCAGCGTCGGATAATTTTTGATAGTTGTAGTCACTAATTTCAGCTCCATCCTCGTTGGCAAACAGAAGTTTGGGGGTCGGAGCCGGAGCCGGACTGGGTGGAGCTTGGGCAAAAGAAGCACAGAGGTCAGGAAAATCTGCGTGATCCCCCATCTTGTCTTGATTCCCGGGATCGACGTCTGCTGTAGCTTGTACCCAAGGTACTTGATTCAGATCGACTGGGGCTCGGTCACATGTTTGTATTCTGTAAAAAAGTGATTTTTGAAGTAGTTGATTCTCCTCTCGACGGACCCCCAAGGCGTCTTGAAGTCGATGGCTCCTGTCGTCTTGTCTTTCAAATTAGATCCTCTGACCACAATCATCGGGTTCGGCGTGCAGTCGACATGAAGATCGAGAGTCTGAAAATTTAACTGCGCAAGATTTTCAGTGTGCTATTTACACTGCCAGTTGTGAATGCTGTTTGAAGCTCGACTTTGGAGACGGTGTGTTTTCCACATTTCGAGAATACTTTGGGGAACGAACCAAAGGCATTATCTGATTTTCCGTCAACAGGAAACTTTCCGGTTTTTGTGGGGAGCAGAAGAGAATATGGTCCGCCGGCTGGCACACTATCGGGAACTGCAAACGAAAGTTTAAGAAACATCGAGAAAACCGATTGTACCTGGTGGGTCACCACCGCCGCTTCCTGGACCAGCGAAAACCACGAAGGGGAGAAGGAATAGGAGAAGGAGAGAGGTCGAACCTGGAAAAGTGGTTGAACGAGATCAGTTTAGATTACCTTGGTTACCTTTCATTGTGGCTGTGCGCGCTTTGTGGCCAATGCTCAGAGGTGTCTGCTATTGAACGAGAACCGCTTCGCTAGCGTCGAGGAACTGAGTAATGGTTGATCAGAAGTGAAAACTTTTGAGTGACTGAAACTGATCTGAGGAGGGGGAGATCGGGAGAGAAGATAAGGATCTGCAACGTGTCACGGAGAAGTTGGAGAGTTCACGTGGAAAGTTTATCAGGAACACGGAGAGGAATTCTAATCGACGGTCACGTCATAATGTTTCCTAGATTTACGTTTTTCTCTGAACATGTTCCCTTTCTGTTTTCTTCACGTAGAGTTCATCTAGTGTTTAAAAAAACACAGCAGTTGGTTCAAAATACAGATTTATTGATAAGTCAAACTGATACCCACCCTCTAGTTTTATTCCCCACAGGAATCAGAAGGTTCTCTTCGACCTGTTCTCGTCATTTTCCTGTCATGTTCTGTTATCATTACATAATCACAATGTTGCCTTACAGTCACAATCAGGTCCATACAAACTAAGTCACAACTAAAAATAAAATGGAACCGAAGGCTACTAGAACGGGGAAAACGAAAATCAAGAAAGATAAGAAGACGTTTCAATTAAGGTTCTCGTAGGTGCGGATGAAGTTGGAGTGCAGCTGTCCGTTGATCTCGGTTAGTGGGAACTTGGCTTCGTGGTGCGGGAACTTGATCTCTCCTGGTTGCTCGTAGACCGCAAGTCGTCTTTGAAGGAGTTCTCGTTCCTGAAATGATTCCTATTTCATTTCCAAGACAGCTTGGTTCCGTACCGCCATGATTTCTCTCATTTGCTTCTCCATTTGATGCAACTGTTCGACCATGGCCTTGGAATTAGCCTCCAGATTGGCGTTCTTTTCTCTGAGACTGTTGTTCTCCTTCAAACTGTCCATCTCTCTCTGCTTCCTCTGGGCTCTCGACTTCTTGGCGGCTGCGTTGTTCTTGTTTCTCTTCTCTCGATATCTGCAAATTCAGTTTATTCCATCTGACAACGACATTTCGTCCTCGGCGGTCGTAGATCTGCTCTCGAATGGGTGGCATCTGCGGTTGTCGGTGACTTTGGAACACAACAAAGACAGCGGTGTCGTCGGTCGGAGACTGTCGGCAACGGACGGCTGGCGGCTGTACATCTGAAAACACCTAACCCCCTCCCCCTTATTCTCCGAACTCTCCTTTCTTCAAGGATGAATCCGGAGTAATACACTCATCTTCCCCATTCAAAATCTGAACTTGTTCTTTTCAAACTTACTTTGGTGACAGTTTCGGGTTGACTCTACTGTCCATACTCTCATCGGATCCGGAAGTAGTCGGTGTTCGGTTGACATCGTAGCCAGGTCCATAGAAGGCTGCGCTACTGGGAAACGTACAATTATCACTAGATTCGAGGAGATCAGAAACTTACAAAGTGAAGTTCTGGGGGTTCATTGACCAGTCAAAGCCAGGGTACGTTTGTCCAGCGGTGAGCATTGTTATACTGTGAGGGTGTTAATCTGGAATAACCGGGAGTTAATGACGAGACTTCCCAGGAGCGAGAATTTGGGGAGAGGAGAACGAAGAGACCGGTTACGTAACCGACCGTCGCCGAGCGAGAAAAGAGTCAGGTGTGTGACGCAACCGAGCGGGTACCGGCGGAGGTGACCCCGTCGATCTGACTCCGCCCACATCAGGAAGTAGAGAGTGTGTGATCAGTGGAGGGCAGGGACACGTATGTAGGGACCCTCCTGCGAGCACGTGGTCTCTCGTTGATTGGTATCTGGAAAATGGACAGGCCAGACGACGTCCCAATACACATGCGGGAAGGAAGGAAACAACGGGTTGCGGTGTGGGACCTCTCAACGGAAAACAACGGGTTGGTAGAGAAGTGTTGAGGAATGGATTGGACGAGTTTGAGACAATATCAGACGCAAGGCAGATCAAGTTGGGATGTCAAACAGTCATAACGTTACGTGGAACATGTTGCATCAGTCAGTAAATCCGTTTGTTTTGACAGTGTCATGCTCTCCATCTACACAATTATCGATTACGCAATGTTTAATGAAGAGGGATGGCCGTGAGGGATCCGGGGTATCCGAGGCAGTATCCGAGACTTCCGGAAGGGACACACTTCACACCTAGCCTTGTTGTGGTACAATTACAGGTCGTTACCGGTGATATCCCATGAGCAGAGGTTAGATGTCCCGGGAGAAAAGTTTACGACAGGACTGTTTTCTTTGTTGAAGAGACAGGTGGCGACCATTAAGAGGTGCTAAGGGAGGACATGCCACGTCGCAGATTGTATCGATTACCTGGCATGTATATTAGGTCTCGTGGCAACTACAAGGAGCAGGGGTGTTTAGGAAAGTTTCAGAAGTTATTGAACTCGTAGCCTTACTAGATTTGGTTGACGTTTTCTAGCTTCCAGAAAACCCTTCACATCTCTTTTGTTTTCAGAAAACAAACCAGTTCGACATGTCACATGGTTTCTTCCCAAGAGCATCGTACTTCCCAGGAGAACAGTTTACGGGATATCCTGTCATAGCCTTCAACATGTGACCTATAGATAGGATTAGATTACGGTAGGGTTCCGTACATGAACTGTGTAAGCGATATGAAACTATCCCTCCTGGGAAATTAACCATCAATGAAAATGTTTTCTTACTAGGGGAGTCCTTGAAGTGGTAGTTCTAGAAAAATCTGAAAAAAATACTAAAAAATCAATCACATTTTTCTGATGTTTTCATCGTTTTCAAAATCTGCGAAATAGTGAGTTGAAGCAAGTTATGACCTGTTCTAGTGCTGAAAAAATCATTTTTTCGCACTAAATCCATGATTTTTGATAATTTGACGTGAAAATTTTTAAGAAAAATTCATTTCTGTTGATTTTGAGGGCAAAAAACGGCGTTTTCAGCACTAAAATGGGTCATAACTTGCTTCAGATTAGTATTTCGCAGCTTTTGAGAACACCGGAGAATAGAGAAAAATGTGCTCGATTTTCCAGTATTTTTTTCAGATTTTTCTAGAATCGCCTCCTCGAGGACTTCCCTAGTTAGCAACCGAGGCACAGGGAGAACTAAAGAAAAACATAGAATCAAAACAAAATGAGACTGTCATGACATGCCTGACTCTCGAAGTTCTCCCCCCACACTCGAAGTATTGCGTGTCTGAATAACCTCCATAATCGGTCCAGTTGCGTATCTTTGTTTTGTTTGGATTTCCCGGAAATAAAACATTTTCAGGACTATCCAGACATTGCCTCATTCCAATGTGTTAATCAAACAAGTCGTTTCCCACCGTAACCCGCTCTCGCCCCGTTCTCCTCCCTATCCGTCCTATCCATCTTCTCTAATTCCTCGTCATTAGAACCAGGAAGGAAGAGTTATAATCATCCCCCAGGGAACATCTGGAGTACCCTTTTGCCCACTTCCCATTCCCGCACACACCTCATTAATCCCTTCCCATCGCTCTTCGGACCCTCATTATCTGTCATCTCCCGTAATCTCTAACCCTCTCTGCGTCTTCCCATCTTCACACTCTCTTGTGCATCCCGCAGGTGCACCCTGTCCCATCAAAGGAACTGTTTCCCGCATGTGCACTGTCTCGAGGAATGTTGGTTGTTTTCCCGAACAGCAGGACGTCCTCTGCACACAACGTCCCCAGAAGGCGTTCTCGTTCGACACCCCGCTGTGTTGGGCGAGAGAAGAAATGGTCCTGGAGGCCCAGGAAATGACATAAGAGTGTGGGAACGGTACTTGAGAGAGTAGGAAAGTGACAGCTTTGCATCAGGTGGGACGCATCTCGAATGTCCGTTCTTGGTCTGGAGAGGTTTCCCAGGAGCAGAGTTTCGTCTGGATTACCGCATGGACTTGTTTTCTATCACACCTATCACCTGTTTGATTGTCTGCGCGTGGAAACCCAATCCGGATAGCTGAAAAAACAAGTTATAGAGGACATGCATTATCTCCCATCCGTCCTTCCTCTTCCTAAATGACCTGTTGCTGATCACCTGCTCGATATAAACCCTTCTTGAGTACTGCTCTTCTATTCAGATAACAGTAATCTGATGGCACCAGAAGGTGAACAATTATGAGATGTGATCTGCCCTTCCTTCCCATCTGCGCGGGACACTGATTCCAAATGCGCCGGAAGATCAAAAGTGATCTGGAGAATTTCTCCTCGGCCAATTGAAAGCTTTACTCCAAGAGTGTAGAGAATTCTTCTGGATCGTTTCATCATGCATCTTCACCAAGTGCATCTTCACCTCTATTTTTTACGATTTGGGAATCGGGTCAGCAATGGAGACTGGAGTCATGATCGCCAGAACTGCAACTTGGGCATGACAAGAGTGCGTTTTTCTGGTTAAAAATACAATTTTCAAGATTTCAGGAATACGAAATTTGCTCGGAACCAGTGTCTCGTGTCTAATTTGTCAGCGCACCGAATCTGAGAAGATCCGACTGTTCAAGTGGCCCAATCTTCGGGAACAATGGCTACACTTCTTCCGTATACCACCCAATAAACTCAACGCCATCCCGGATCCTTACATCTGCTGTTATCACTTCTCTGCTGACACTTTTGTAATGATGGATGATCGGATCTTCTGGAAAATGACTGCTCTCCCAAAGTATCGTCAACGCCGTCCCGGACTGTCGGAACCGTTTCCATGGGAATCAGCTGCCAAATTGAAGATGGACCAGCAGATCTTGAATGCACAAGCCTCGAATTCCGAGACAATGGGAGACAAAATCCGTTACCGAATGCCGTACAACAAACACAAAACACGTTTCACTTCAACCGGAATGGTCTCTACAACACAAAGTTCTACGCGTGTCTGAACTGTCGGAAAGTGAAGAACGAGAGTAACATTCGGGACGTGATTCGAACGATTCACCTGGATGGACACAAGTTTCTCAGAAATGGAGATCCATTCTCGGGACATCATTTCGCGTGTCGACCACATAATATTTACGATCACAAGTGAGTTTCTTCCTGCTCTTTTTCTTGAAAACATCTTCGTTATCAGATCCTCCTGGCGTCCGATTCGGCGAGCCAATCTGGGAGGAAGTCGTTGAAACTGTGAGAAACTTGTTCGTGTGCATTTATCGGTCTTTTTGTAGGAAGTTCCAATTGAAGAAGCCCCGGTTCTGGAGAACATGATGGAAGGTGGTCAAGAAGAAGTGGGTGCAGTGGGAGGAGAGAAGGAGGAACAGTCCGAAAGGAAGGAAAAGGAAAAACCCAAGATCAAGTGTCACATATGCTTCAAGAACGACTTCCAATCAACCAAAAACTTCATTACGCACCTCCAGAAGCACGTTTCCGACGAGAAGAAATGCAAGAAATGCTCAGAGAAGATCTCATGCGACTCGCGGCCGATTTGTATCCGACGTAGCACATGCGAAACTTGTTTTGTTAATTAACTAGCTTAATCATATTGTTTATTTGACATGTTGTTCTAGAAAATAATCAAAAAATTGTGACGGTCTTGCTAGTGCGAAAGCTTAGAAGAAAAGGCGGTTCCTTCGGTCGTTCCAGTCCAGGTTCGTCACAGTGTTCCATTCCAGCGAATTGCCATTTTCATCCACATAAACCACATCATCAAGGAAGAGTCTCTCGCCATTCTGACCGGGAATCGGACGCCAGGAGGATCTGAAAACGAAAATGTTTGCAAGAAAAGAAAACGGCAAAACTCACTTGTAATCATAGATAGTGGTCGACACGCGAAATGATGTCCCGAGAATGGATCTCCGTTTCTGAGAAACTTGTGTCCATCCAGGTTAATCGTTCGAATCACGTCCCGAATGTTACTCTCGTTCTTCACTTTCCGACAGTTCAGACACGCGTAGAACTTTGTGTTGTAGAGACCATTCCGGTTGAAGTGAAACGTGTTTTGTGTTTGTTGTACGGCATTCGGTAACGGATTTTGTCTCCCATTGTCTCGGAATTCGAGGCTTGTGCATTCAAGATCTGCTGGTCCATCTTCAATTTGGCAGCTGATTCCCATGGAAACGGTTCCGACAGTCCGGGACGGCGTTGACGATACTTTGGGAGAGCAGTCATTTTCCAGAAGATCCGATCATCCATCATTACAAAAGTGTCAGCAGAGAAGTGATAACAGCAGATGTAAGGATCCGGGATGGCGTTGAGTTTATTGGGTGGTATACGGAAGAAGTGTAGCCATTGTTCCCGAAGATTGGGCCACTTGAACAGTCGGATCTTCTCAGATTCGGTGCGCTGACAAATTAGACACGAGACACTGGTTCCGAGCAAATTTCGTATTCCTGAAAGCTTGAAAGTTGTGTGTTAAACAGTTGTGTGTTAAGAAAAACGCACTCTTGTCATGCCCAAGTTTCTGCTGGTCACTTCCTTCTCCATAAATCTCGTGATACACCAAATCCTCCATCTCATTCTCGTAATACACCTTTCCCGCATCACCGATCTCTGTCTGATCAACTACTTGCTGCGGATACACCTCCTCGTATTCGAAATTCATCGAAACCGGCACTTCCTCCATTGCCACATGACCACTCGACGTCGGTTCCTGATGCTCCTGCACTTGTCCGTGCTCTGTTGCGAAGATCTGAGTTATGAACTGCTCCGGCGTCTTCTCGTAATCCTCATGTTCCTCCTCTTCTTCTTCTTCATCACAAACTTCGTATTCCGACAAGTCTCGGTCTTCTTCATCGTGATCAATTTTCTGGAAAAAGATGAATACTTTGGAAACATCACTTATGTCACTCACCCTACTCATCTCTTCTGTATTTTCTAGGCTTTTCCGTCTCTAAACATAATGTTTGTCTAAAATTTCACACAGTTTCCTTTCAAATATGCAGGTTAAAAACCAAATAAAAACGTTTCCAGCTTTCTCTGAAAGTAATTGAGTACAATCAAATTTATTCAAATCCATGAGTATAATACAGAAAGAAAAGCCCGTGTTAGAATCAAGTGAACTGACGAAGAGAACTTTTTATCGTTATCCCCAAGCCGGAGTTGTGCTGTACTGCAGCTGGATGATGTCCTTGGTGCCGTCACCGCGTAGCACTTGCTCAGCGTCTAAAATCAAACAGAAGACTTCAGAACTGGTTCAGATTGTGAATATACCTCGAAAGTGTGATCAGGAGACGGAGCAAACGTGTGGGAGATGTAGAAGAACAGTGATTTTTCAGAGGGAAGGTTCAGCAACTTTCGGATCGTCTGAAACAACACAAGGTTTTTTTTGAAATGTTTTGAACTACATGAACTACATGAATACATGAAAAATTGAGCTTACTGCTGTGAGCCATGTGATATTATTCGTCGCCGAGACTGCAAACTTTTCCTTTTTAAGTATCGGAGCATCTCCAACTGGCTGCAGCATCACTTCCACTTTCTTCGGTTCTGTCGATGGCTTTTGAGCGGCTTCTGTGACTGGAGGAGCTTCTGTTGTGACGGGTGTTGGTGGGGCGGTTTCTTCGGATGGTGTGGGGTCCATTTTGTGAGGAAAACTGTCTGAAAGATAGAAATTTAGAGGAAATGAGATAAAGAAATCGAGAAAATTGGAAGAAAACAAACATATTATAATTCTCTGTGACAAAAAAACATTTTTGCGTGCGTTCGAGCAGACGAGGCGAACAGAGACTGAGGGTAGAGACGCAGAGAAGTTAAAGGCGCAGGGAGCTTTGTCCACGCGGATATCGCGCAGCGAAAGAGCAGAGGCGCGGAAAAATTTGAATTTCAGACCATTCTACGTCGTGTGTGACGAAATTTTGTCGGGTTTTCGTCGAATTTTCGAATTTTTCACCGTTTTTGTCAAATTTTTAATTTTTTGAAAGTTCAAAATCGGGCTTGCTCGGGTTTTTCATATTTTTCGCGCGAGAGGCGGACGAAACTTGACTGTTTTTGGAATTTGTTTCCCTTGCTCGTTTCTATCTCTCGCATAGCTTTTCTGCTTCTCACCCCGATCAATCTTCTCTCTGTCCAAAGTACGGTAACTTGGAACCCTTCCTCTCGCTTATTTCCGTACTCCACTCTCGCATTTTCCTCTTTCTCGCTCTCGCAAACAACATTTCCTCACATTCACCTTCCGCGCACCTACCTCATTGATTTTCTTTGCAGACTCGGTAACAACCTGCGAAAAACACGTCAAAACCCTAAAAAATCAACCTTCCTCCAGAATGCATATTGAGAATCAAGATGTTTTCTTCAAGTGGCTCGTCGAAGAGCTCACTCCGATGTAAGTTGAAAATGAAGATTACTTATCAGAAGCTCCTTTTTTCAGAACGGATGCAGATCCAAACGCACTCGCCAAGTACGTCTTAGCACTAGTCAAGAAACCAGACAAGTCGCCCGAAGAACTGAAAGAGTCCACCAATGATCAACTAGCTGTCTTCTTAGCGGACCGTAAGTTTCAGTATTTGTTTTCATTTCATCAATCACCATTTCCAGATACTACTCCATTCGTTGACAAGATCTTCGCTGCTCTGCTCAGTAAGAGTTACCTGCCCGCCGAACCAGCGACTTCGGAACCACGCCCAGACCACAGACTGGTCATGAAACAACTTCTCGACACAATCCGGTTCAGTATCCGTGACATGGGCATCAATTTGTACGCCTTGAAGAACGCGCTCAGTTAGTTTTATCTTCAAAAAATTTTCTTTGATTCTTTTTTTTCCAGAAATCCCATTCAAAAGCCTGCAAGCTTGGAGCACGGCCGAACGGTTTCTGGACGAGAAACGCGAGAAGCTTCTTATTTCCTGGTGGCTGAAGTACACAAATTCGAGAGACCACAAGTACAGAACATCCATGTACCACCGACTCCATCTGCCAGTTGTCACGGAAACCATAAAATCATTTGTCACGAATACTCCACACCCGACCGCTTTACAAAAACAACAATTACAATTGCTTTGTGATGAGAAGCAGAAAGAAAAACGAGGAGATTACGTGATCCCACTCAAGATGCGCACCCTCAACAACTTGATTTACATCGAAAGGAACCGTCAACTGGCTCGCCGGGCCTCTCTCGTTCACTCACCGACTTCTCCCAGACGGGGGCGTGCCTAGAAGATTAGAAGAAAAGCTGTGAATTAAAATGACTGTAAAATGTATTTTCTGAAAAATGTTTAAAAACAAAATAACCGTGTTAAAATGTGAGTTTTTAATTATTAAATAGTCCGAAAGATATAGATTTCAGTACAACTCCAATATATAAGTGCATGACAGTTCTATGAGGACATATTATGATCAGGTGAGTTGTTTGCTTCGTTCTGCTTCTCATACTGTTTGAGACTTATTCCAGGTTCTCTACTCGTGCGGTCTCGGATCCACGTTCATCTTCGCTTACGTCGTTCTGTCGGGAGAAATCTTCAGCGCTGTTCCATTCTTCCTGGAGAACTCGTGGAAGACATTCGGCTACGCGCTGATCTTCTCATTCCTCGGATACCTCGGAGTCAACGTCGTTCTGACACACATCAAAGTGTTCGGAGCTCTCGTCGCCGTGACAGTCACAACTCTCCGCAAGGCACTGACCATCGTGCTCTCCTTCCAGCGAAGTCGACGTGCGAAAAGAAAACAAGCGAAGTCGACGTGCGAAAAGAGAGTGAATGCTCTGTTCGACGAGAGAAAGTAAGCAAATCTGCGAAGAATCCGAATAAGTTTCTGCAAATTTCCAGAGATGCGAGCCATTGAGGATTGAAGATACAAATCAACAGGAATCAGAATCAACACTTCAGATGGACAGTCGCGAGTTGTCTCCAGACATTCCGGGTCTTGGAGCACAACTTTAGGAAAAGTCAATGGATCGGTTGCGAATAGTGTCGAAGAACGAAACAGAAGAGGAGACAGTGAGAGAGTTGTCAAAGTGGATCTTGGGAACCACTGTAATACTGTGCCATTCGTCGACTGCTCTCCTGAAGAACGATCTACAATGTCGGGCGGTGATTGACGCCGTGAAGTTTGTAGGAAGAAAGGTTGAGGTAACAGTGAAGCGTTGCTGCAGTTTCTGAACCGTTTTTTTTTCAGATAACACTGTCCGCTGACAATTCTCATTCGATCTGGGAAGACACTGACATTTGGATGTTTCCTACGAAACCCGCTACATCATCATCCCCGTATTCCATCGAACCCAACACCTCGACTGCCTCTGAAACAGTACCGGAAGATCCAGTCAAGAAACCAATCGAGTTTTCTCAAGAAGAACTGTTCCAACTGATTCATAGCTGGAAATATCTGGGCGGGAAGTTCCAAAGACTGCGGAGGAAGTATGGAGACAAGTGGAAGAACGTGTACTTGACCGAGTTGCGAATGACGCCAGTCGACGGAAAGAAGAAGGCATTGTTGGAGTTTGTGAAGGAGGACACAACACTCAGACTGAGCAACGATATCGAAGAACTTGGAGAGATCTTTGTGGAAGTCTGCAGAAAGACTATCAAAAAGTCGGAGAAATCGGTAAAAGAATCAATTTAGCTTAGAAATACTGTTGACCTTCAGATCACATTCTCCATTGCTGGCTTCACTCGTTCCGATGTGGATATTCCTTTGTCAAATCAGACAACCTACTATCTGCACGTAGACGACACTGACGAAGTCGAGTGGGGGAGTCAGACCAGCGAAGTCGACGTGCTTCCCGGGTATCCGCTGGAGCAGAATCTCGATGAGCTCTGCGAGAAGGTACTTCTCAGTATTTCAGTAGCATGACGTAAATAAACATTTCAGTTGGGACAGCTCAAAGTTTCCGATGTTTCCATAAAAACGTGGTTCGCCGCTCCCAACAACGTCGTCTTCATCCGCCTCGTCGTCACTTCAACCAAGCATCAGATGATGCACTTCAAGAAGTTGCACGGAGTTCATGTCATTCTGCAGAACACGGTAAACGACAAGCAGATGGTTCTGGCGGTGGTGAGCAAGGTTATGAAAGATGAAGTGAGTAAGATGGATGGCTTTTTCGGGTTGAGTTGCTGATTTCAGATGATCCTCACACTAAAAGCAGTACCGAAACAAGGAAGGTATTACTGTTTTGAGAAGGAGAACACGATCACCATACAAATCGACTATGCCTATGAACAACGTCTCGAGCAGCTGCAAGGGATGTCTGCCAAGATGGAGAGCATCCGACGTCAGTTGATAAGCCACGATTCGGATATACGACTCGTACGGGACTGGCGAACAATGGATATCAAAAAACGCACCTTCGCAACATTCTCCTTCAAGAACAAAGCCATCGCGTCGATTCCGTGCAGTAAGGGATGGCTCTTGTTGACAATTCAGAAAACATACTTTCAGACACCAAAGTCTTACTCTCGAAGTGCTGGGAAGCCGAAGGACTCCTCGAGAGGAAGTCCGATTTTGTTTTTGCAGTTCGAGTCGACAATAACAAGGAGTCCCCTCATTTGGTAAGACAGACAAATTAGTGAAAATGAAAACCATGTTCAGGTCACTTTTGAGATAAAGTATATCCGGTCATTGATTGAGAACAGACGGGAATTCGAGTTGTCGAAAGCATTCTACTACCTCGACTTCGACGCATCTGATTCCATAATGAAGGATCCCTAGTAAGTACTTGTGTATTGGTATTTCGATAACTCATCCTCTCCCAGCTACACTTTGCTTGACGCTCGATGTGCATCCACTAACAACGTCGCCAGCCGATCTCAACCAGTCAACGAACAACTAAAGTTTCTGATTGTCCCGTTTTCTCCATGGCAGCCGAGAGGAAATGGCGGGTCTTCTCAAACTAGCTTCCCGAGCAAAAGCTCTCAGACGTCGTCGGACAGCGGAAGTCGCAAGTCGGATGAGAAGATGTCACGTCGTCCAACAGTACCCCAACAACAGAACAGGACAATGTTAAAAACAAGCTTCTCGACAGAACGACCGAAACCCGTATCAGCACCACCGACGACTGCGAAGCTTTCTCTCAAAATTGATCCCACAAGACATCATAATCGTGGCTTCGTTTATTTGTCGGACCTCCCGTATTACGGTATGCTTCTTTTCCTAATTCATTCCACTTCATCGCTTTCAAGTTTCAGAAAAAAGTCAGCAAACTGTCGTGATCCGCTTCGGCTTCAACGAGGCCAGGGAGAAGACAAAATCAGCACCACTAGACATAGGAAAACGAATCGTGCTCACCGAAGGCGTTGATCATGACGAAATCAAAATCGCCGGAGATGTCCATGACACTTTAGGGGTAAGGGAGTTCAACGATTTCTGGAGACAATTAGAGCTTTTCCAGGAGACCGCGACAATCGGTATCGATCAGGAAGTCTCCGACCTTCAGTTTCTTCGCCGATGGAATAAAACCACCCAACTTCTAAGCTACGAGGAGAAATGAGCTCTCTACTTTGCTCTATAATTTTTAGAAACCTAACCCTATAACCTATAACCCACTCATGTAGAATTATCATTCTCCAAGACTTTAGGCCCCCGGAGAGCTTGTTCTCATTCCCATTCCCTTTATCTCTTTATCATTCGTTTTAGCATTCAATGTTGTATTCGCACCCATCCAACCCACTTCTTTCGACAGTTCGGTTCTTTTTTTATTCGATAATGAATGTCAAGTGCTCGTTTCTAGTTTTAACAAGATGGAAGTGTTGAGTCGGGTCGTGAAGAAGGTGAGTTTCAGGCGACAAGATGGTTACCTTGTGGTAGGAAGGTCCGAACTTGTCACTGATCGTCCTCCTCTTGTCTCTTCACATGAGCTGCGGTCAATGGTCCTCAATCGGTTCGTTCGATCCCGGAATTCCAACTGGAGCAGGTGATTACTTCTTTCTCAATATATCTACACTCCTGTTCCCTCCTACCGTACTCTTCGTACTCTTCTTCGTGCAGTTCAAAACGACTGATGGTTGAAGTATATATTTCTACAGGAAAAGAGCTAGACACTGCAAACCCAACTGTGCCGCGCCTGTTGTTTTTCGTAACCGTTCTCAAGGCACATTGATAAAGAACCGGGGTGCATTGACTCGTTCATGATTGGTCGTGAATGAGTCGTAATACTTTGATAAAGAACCGGGGTGCATTGACTCGTTCATGACTGGTCGTCCGACCGGGATAGTCAGAAAGAAAAAATGGAATTTGCTCCTCCAGAAGCACGTTTCCAACGAGAAGAAAAGCAAGAAATGCTAACAAGGGAAGGTTGTGAGGGGGTGGAATTGGAAAATTCTGAAAAAATTCTCAACAATCCGATAAATCGCCCAAACCACGCTCAATTTTTTTTGGAATAAGCTCGTCCCTCCTGACCCAGATATGACAGCTCAAAGTTGACAGTACTAAAAATGAATGTTCCCACCAATACCTACTACCACTGGAAAAAATTTGGAATTTTTTTTTTTTTTAATTTTTCGAAAATTTTTGCACCCATCCGATGGCCAGTGGCCATTAGCCACTCGAAAATGGGTCCCAAAACACGTTTTTCAGGTTTTCATTGAAAATGATTCCCTGTGGCTCTAATATCACAAAAAACGTAACGAAAAATTTTTTGTAGTTTTTTTCGATTTTTTAGAGAACATTCTCTGAAAATCTCCACGGCGCCCAAACTTCCAGCTATCATATCTGGGTCAGGAGGGACGAGCTAATTCCAAAAAAAATTGAGCGTGGTCAGGGCGATTTATCGGATTTTTGAGAATTTTTTCAGAATTTTCCAATTCCACCCCCTCACAACCTTCCCTTGTCAGAGAAAATCTCGTGCGACTTGCGGCCGATTTGTATCCGACGTGGCACATGCGAAACTTGTTTTGTTCATTAACTAGCTTGATCATATTGTTTATTTGACATCTTGTTTTAAAAACATCTAAAAATTGTGACGGTCTTGGTAGTGCGAAAGCTTTTTGTTGAAGGGTAACATAGGGTGACAAGATAAGATTATGCCAAATATTAGCATATCAGGAGATCTAACAGAGGGACATGAGACTCTAAAATCTTGTGAGAAGTTAGATGCAGAAGTGTGGAGGTGGCGGGAAACGCTTCTAGTCGCTGTCGTCCTCATCGTCGTCGCCATGTCCACGAGCAACTCGTTTCGATGGACCTTGTCCGGTGGTCATGTTCTGTAGAAGATTGGTTTGGCGACCGTCGCAAGCCACGATTTTCAGTCTGCAAATTGATAAATAGGGTTTTCGGAAGAGTTCTCATCGAATACTTACTTTCCAATCGGATCATCAAACGATCTTTGTGGATCCTTCATGTTGACAGTCTCGAGGATGAATGTCCAAACATTGTCACAGTAGCGGTAGGTCACCAACTTCGACGCACAGAAGTTCATCTTCTCCTTCGGAAGTCTCGAGACTTGCTTGTTCATGCTCTTGTCGAACTGGTTGAGCACCTTGGTGACCAGTGACTTTGGCAGAAGTCCCTCATCTTCCATGTCGCTAAGCGTTTGCTCGAGGGCCTGGCCAAGAGTGGTTCCTCGGTACAGGGCATAAGATGACATTTCTGAAACAGGTTGATAAGAGGAAAAGAATGGATAAAAACATAGAACAAAACATGTTTTAAAGTATTAAACTCGGATGATTGATCACCGAAACAAGAAAGCAAGGGAAAATAGAAAGTTTGAAACAGAGATCATTTTATGAAAACATGAAACGTAAAAATATATAAAGGAAAGAATTTTTGCAAAAAGTGAATACAAAAAAAGTTCATCCTTTGTTTGGGAAATCGACGTATGAGTTCTCAGTGACGTTTCGCGAACTGTTTCCGATGATTGTGTACATCTCCTCGGTTCTTCCAATCATGTCTCGGCGACCCTGACGACACCCGACAAGGCATTTGCGAGCTGGAAATCCAAAAAGTTCAAGTTTTTGAAAAACAATGAAAACTCACACTTGCAGGTTTTGCATGGCCACTGGCACCCGGTGCATTCCGGAACGAGACAGTCGCACAAGTCGTAAGTTATCTTCTGTCCCTTCACCGTGTACGAAAGTCTTCCCGTCTTGTCGTGGTGCCAATCCTCGTCTTTCACTTCCATAACGGCGCGTCGGGCGCGATTTCTTCCGATCATTTCAGAAGAGTCGGAAGGCATCTGCTGCGAGGTCTTATCGCCGGGATTTCTGAACTGAAGCGCTTGAACCTCCTTCCCCAGTTTTCTGCTCGGTCTCTTCTTCGTAGTTGTGTGTATTTCTTCCTCGTATTCATCCTACATAGAAGAAACATTTTGATAGCTGTAAGGTAAACCTAATGAATGGATACCTTGGGATCTGAAGTGTAACTTCCGCCAATATCGTCGTAGTTGATTTCCTCGCATCCGTATTCTTCAGTGACGAGAGGCTGCAAATGTTACTTAAGCTTAATCAAAAAATGAATAGTAACTTACGATTAAATCATCTCGCAATCCAACCATGTTCTCGAGAATATCATTGGTGCTCATTTTTGAAGTGAGGTTTGATTTAGTTTGATAAAAAGTCAATAACAGTTTTGAATGAGCAGTGGGGAAAGCTAGTAGTTGCCGAAAATGGTAATGGGGGATAATCAGGTGGCAGTTAGTCAATTGTCAATAAAATATCGAAAATTAACAAATATCGAACAAAAAACAGGAACAGAGTGTGCGCGCGTTGCGAAAATGTGTGCGGCACATTGCATCTACCGAACAGGCTCCGCCCACTCCTCGATTATTCACACTTCTTCATGTTTCAACACATACTTTTCCAATAACAATCAATTCGATATTTCAGATGCAAATTCACTCAGAAGGAGGGATGAACAACCGAGATTTGCAAGAGTTAATCGATAGACGGATTCCGGATAACCGAACAGAGCTGGATAAAGGACACGCCAACTTGCAGAATGTAGCGGACTACTGCGAGAACAACTATGTGCAATCCAATGTAAGTTGAACGTTTATAAAACAGTCTGAAAGATATCGGTTTCAGAATCACGCTTTCGCCCTTGATGAAACTAAACAATTTGCGGTCCAATCGCTTGCCAGTGTCGCATATCAAGTCAACAAGATGACTACGTTCGTCTGAAGTTTTCAAACATTTCACCTACTATTTTGTTTTCAGAGACATTCTCGATATGCTCGACCTGATGACAGAAAAAATCGCTACTCAAGCCAATCAAGGGAAGTATGAAACCCAAGTCGTCGATATTCACAAGGAGAAGTTGGCGAGAAGAGAGATTGGTGCATTGACCACGAATAAAACGCTTTTCAAACTGCCGAAGATTGTCGCTCCAGCTGTTATTGTAAGTTTTGAAACGTTTTCCATGCGAAAATAATCAAGTTTCAGGAACCTCCCAGGAGATATCAAAGAACTCCCATTGACTTCTCAGTGCTGGACTCGATTGGTCATGGTGTTCGTGTTGTGGAACCTCCTCGTCCATCCCACATCTCTAGAGCAGCTTCATCAATATCCGGAAGCTCTCCTTCTCAATTTCACAATGAAGCTCCAGCTTACGGCATGTTCACTGGCGAGCGAACAGCCACTTTGGGTCGTTCTATGATGCGTCAGTATGCTCCATCCATTGCTCCGTCGATCGCTCCCTCGGACTATCGTCTCCCACAGGTATCAGTTTCGGGTCTAGCTGAATGACTAACGGAATATGACAAGAATTCCGGAAGAAGATTATGTAATCGGATTATATTTCGAAGTTTGCTGATTTCAGATGACTCCCCAAACATCGGAGTCACGAATGACCCGCCAGATAAGCCACGGATCGGATTTCGGAGATCAATTGAGTGGAGGAGGAAGTCACCACGGATCTTCTGATTACAACTCCATCTACCAGTCAGATCGGTATGGAACGATTAGAGCCAACAATATGGGCAGGACAGTGGCAGACGGACCACGATTGTCATCAAATCACAGCAGTGGAGGTCCTGAATCTCCGACGTATCCAGCTCCACCACCATTGTCTTCGATGCATTACAACGGATACGTGGCTCCTGGAAGTGTTGTGCAGCAACAACAACAGCAGATGCAACAATTGCAGCAGTACAGCACGATACGGAAGTCGACGATCAGCAGGAATGGTGAGTTCTTTTAAAGTATTAGTTTCATCTTCGAACAGAACGATTTCCAGATCTTCCACCTCCTCCAAGTTCTGTAATAACCTCAATGACGAACGAAATCCTGACACATGACGACATGGACGATCTCCCACCACCTCCAGAATCAGTCGGAGGATCTTCAGCATACGGAGTGTTCGGTGGAGGCGGTGGAACGGACACCACTTCGTCTGCTAATCTGTTCGATATCTCTTCTGATTGGGTTCCGAGTGGTGAATACATTGAGAAAGGTCAGTTGTTTTGTTCTGCTTGAATTTTCTGAAGTCCTAGTTCGTTAGACCCCTGTCCGCGCTAGCAAACAACATTCTTCAGTTTTCCAATAATTCCTCTCTATTTTCAGCGCGTGTCCTATACGACTACGACGCCGAGAAAGAAGACGAGCTGACACTCCGCGAGAACGCCGTTGTGTTTGTTGTGAAGAAGAACGACGATGGCTGGTACGAGGGAGTACTCGACGGCGTCACCGGCCTGTTCCCGGGCAACTACGTCGAGAAGTTATGATGCACTCAGAAACCCAATATATATTTATTTCCCTTCCCTCTTCCTTTCATGTGCAGCAAAAAGACAAAAACATAAACGATTTACTTTATGTATTCGTAATTATCCAAGAGTGTAGCGCGCTAAAAATAGAGAAAAGTGGAAGGGCCTTGGTCTATTTTGGACCCCATCTCATCTCGGACGCATTTCCTGAACACTCTGCTCGTCTATTTAATGAGATTGCTTCATCTGCTCCTTCTTTTTCTTATTTCTGTCCTCCTCCCCCTATTTCTGAACTTTTCCTCTCCTTGAGTCGTCTTCCCTAAATAATTCATTCCGTGACGCCAGAGCCAACGAAGGAGCTTGCAGCCGCGTGGGAATGTCTCTTTCGGTGGGCGGAAGCAGAGAAGAAAAAGAAAGAGCGGGAGGGGCAAAGGTCGGAACACACAGCTGCTCGGGGGCTCTCTTCTTCGCAGAACTACTTCTGCTTGCCACGTCATAAAAGTTTGTGACGTAGGAAGCTGAGAGCAGTTGTTGGGAGATGATGGACCTTTTGTTTTTCTTGTTTTCTGGAAGTGATAAAAATGGGCGGAACGTACTTTTATACTTCCCGATTCTTTGATTCCATGATTCTTTACCTGATTCTCCGAGAAAAGATGCTCGATGTACTGTAACTATGTAGGAAAATAAAGTGAAACTCGATTGAGCAAACTTTGGAAGGATCACACTGCAAACTTCATTATCTAATCTATCTTTTCTTGCTATCAAACCGCGCCAGAACTATCAACTTCCAGTATCCATCCTGCCCCTTCTCAGCTCCCCGTCATCTGACTCATTCGATTGTTTCCCTTTTCCGTGAACAATGCGTTGGTGTGAGTACCTGCATCTGCCACTTGAACTCTGATACCATCCCAATCACCCGTTCCCGACTGTCCTCTGCGTCTCCGATCCCTCCACTCCGTGACGTCGATCGGCTCCTCTTCTTACGTCTTTCCGTGCTCTCCCCATCTGCGTCTCCATCTTCTCCCTATCAACTTGCTTTCTCTATTTACATATTTCGTCAATCCCGTCTCGTTCCTCTCTTTCTCTCTCCCTTTTCCCTTCGAAACCTTACTCCCATCTCGCCACACAAAAATAGTATCCGAACGAGTCACGATAAAAATAGACGGGCGGTGAGACCATTCGAGAACACAACTCGTCCCCCGTCCCATTTCACTTTTTCCTCCATTGTGTTCTAAACTGCTTTTCTGTTCCCTGTTGTCTGTCATTTTTCAAGTCTTTCAGTTTTTGATCTTTCTTTTATGTGAAGAGTTTCGCATTAGAGCAAATTCGAAGTTAACTTCCTACTACCTTTCCAAACTACTTTCATCAACTGATCAGCCTCATTTTTCATTGAGACCGAACTTTTTCTGTCCAATTTGTGCCAAAGAGAAAGAAATGCAAACAGTTTCACAATGCGATTAACCGGTCAGTCAACCCTTTCCTCGCAAGTCGACTGGTTTTTGATGTCTCGTTCACTCTGAATTTCTAGCGAAAAGGAGCTTGATCTCTGTGTATTTCAGATGAAGATAGTTGTGCTCTTCGGAACTCTCTAGTGTGTTTTGTTCAATAGCACAGTTAGCTTGTAACGAAATGAAGTTTGAGAGCCACTTGACCTTTTGTCAAATAGAGCACATTTGCTACACTCTGGAATACATTGGAGCGCTAGCACAGTGACAAAACTGCGAGTTATGATCACTAAAAAGCAATGGGCAAATCTAATGGAATTTGTCTGCGACAATTCCGCCAATTCCATTATTTCCCGTCTCTAATCAAAGAAGGAAAGTGGTGTATTGCCGATAAGAAGTGATAACGAGGTGGCGTAGTATTTTGATTTCTTCGCAGTGGTCTCACTGGTGCTTCGTCGTCTCCTTATTTTCGTCTTCTGGTTTCCGAACTCTTGCCCTCCAACTGTTCAATGCTCAACACTTTCTGGCTCAAAGATGAGAGTGTCTCGAATGTTTTGCTCTCCTCCTCTAACCAATATCGTTTTTATTGCATTCCTGTGTTGACATTCGTCTCGCAAATCTCTGGTATTCGAAAGTATCGGAAAGGGGACTGAGAACGAGAAGAATGGAAGAAAAAAGAAAAGTATTTGAAATGAACTGCGTCATGAGCCAGGCACTACTTGAGAATGGGCCTCCGGTTGTTTCCCATTCTTCCCATTTTCCCCCATTTTCCCTTAGTTCCATGCACATTATTCTTCCGCAAAAAGAGAAAGACAAGAATCTTATCGAACTCTCTCTTTTGTCTTTTCCAAAGTCTATAGGAACTCAAGAGGCAATCTCGCTCTAGTGTACTTTTTTGAAAGAGTGCCGTAGAGCGCACTTTCTGATTTGGGAAACTGTGCTCAATTGCACTTTTGATCTGAATAATTAACCACCGTGAAAGTCTGCAAAAAGGAGCAAAGGATCCGAATGACGCTGGCAATCGGGTGTCGTATTTGACACTCTTCGTGTCCGCTTCTCCGCATCAAAATATCCCGGGGGCATCGAGTATAATCTCGAATTTCACGTCGTCCCCCTCTGCTATTTCGGTTCCTCGTCCCCCTCACCTTCCCTTTCCAATCCCTTTTCCGTCTTCAAACTCTGACCGATTCGTTTTTCCAGTCCAGTGCTCCGCCAGTTCACAGACTCTACCATCTCTCGGCAACTACGACGTTTTCCATATTTAAATGTGTCTCCGTTTCTATTCGATTTGCATTTTTTCACTTTTTCTGGGTGAATTTGCGTCAGTGCCGGGGTCACAGCGGTTCGAAATTAGCATTTTGCAAGCAGATAGTGACTGGAAGTTCCGTGGAAGTCGAGTTAGAGCGAACTTGCGATTGTGTTGGCATCCTCATTCTATTGTACTTTTTAGCCGTAGTCCTTCCCTACTCGAGACCATCTAAACTAATTCCCTTCGAAGAACATTCTTAAAACGAGTCTATTCTCCTGAATGCAGTGAATCCTCTCCCTATTAATACCCTCATTTCCGGTGCCTCTCCCCCTTCTTCCCTCATTACTCCCCTTCGTCTCCTTCTCTTCTTCTGCTTTGCCACGTCACATCTGCCTATACCATCACGTGAACAAACACGGTTTAAAGTGACATCACAGCCAGTTTCTGGCCGCTTCGCCCATTTTTCCGCGCGGATCAGACGAAGAGAACACATTGTACACAGGGCACTACATATACTTCCGCCGGTTCCTCTCAGTTACTCACTTTCCTAATTTCATCATTTCCTCTTCCGTTTTTCCTGCTAATTCGGAGAAATTTCGAAACTCTGCACCACCACCTAAAGAAGCCCTGGAGCAGTGCAAAAAGTGAAGAAGAGCGGCAAAGTGGTTGAGCGCGTGATTCGATTACTGCCGCCAGTAAGTACTTCGGGACGTCCCTCGGACACTTTCTTCTGAATCCTCACGTCTTTTGATTCTTCTGATTCGTCGGAATCCTTCTTTGAGTGTCAATTCCTACTTCCCAGACTCCCTGATTCCACGCAGGGATGTCGGAAGTGTGGAAAAGCTGACTTCGCCGACTAGGAAAAACGGGGGAACTTTTCTAGTCCAAAAAACGGCTGTTTCTCTGCGTCTCTCTCTGCGTCCACTCTCTCTCGTCGGTCGGCCGGCCGGCGTTCCCCCGTTTTTCGGGGGAAACGGGGGAAATTTCCCCCGTTTTTGCGGCAGAGGCGGCGCACTTCCGACATGCCTGATTCCACGTCATAAATCGTCGCAAAGCCCTCCGGTCTTTCTCTTCTTTACTTGTTTTTGTTTCATCTTCAAAAAGAAAAAAGACAGAGCTATCAGTCATTTCGAATGGAATTCCCCCGATGACGTTCTTCTTCTTTTTCTTTTCACGTGTCTGAATCCCAATCCCTTTCCCCCGAAAAGGTAGCTCCAAGGACACAGTCCGTCTGCGTCTCCGCTCCCCGCCCATCTATCGATCGGCCCACGCTTCTTCCCGTCCCGAGACCACTGTTCTTCGCTCCCCTTTTTCCCTTCTCATCATCTGTTTTGGAGTTGTCGAAATTGTGCCCTCCGGCACCACCGATTTCCGTCTTTGCTCCTCCATTCACGCCCACGAGTTGAGAAGAGAAAGAGAGAGAATGTTTTCATTTTCCAGGCGAGTCTCGAATCGAAATGGTTGCCGACAACTCGGAGAAATCGACCAAGTCCGTCGCCAACGGTTCCCTGATCAGCACAGTTTCCTGTAAGGACGAGTTACCCAATGCGATCATCGTAACACAGGTTCCCGAAGATGTGAGTTTCTTTCTATTCGAAAAGCGTTCATCAACAGAAGAAATCTTTTCAGGTGTTCGACAACAAATCCGACAAGGCCAACTTTTCTTCGCTGTTCACCCAAATCGAGAAAGACATCCACTTTGACTTCCTGCGCAGTTTCCGACGAGTCCGAGTAATCTTCACGTAAGTTTTTTTTTTTCATATTGTTGTGTTTTCGAACTCCCGAACACACTTTGCTGACTCACTCCTCCAATTTTCTTCAAATCGCCCATTTCCTTACAGCTCCCCGGAAAACGCGACGGCTGCCAAACTCATCGTCCAGGGATTCTCGTTCAAGGGACACGAACTTAGAGCCTTCTTCGCCCAGAGGATCTACATGAGTGCCAATTCTCAGATGCTTCAACCACCTCCACTCGAGAAACAGTTCCTGATCTCTCCACCATGCTCTCCGCCAGTTGGATGGGAACAGACTAAGGAGATGGCTCCCGTGGTGTGCAACTTTGATCTGATGGCTCGATTGGCGTCTTTTGCGATTGATGAAAAGTGAGAGTTTTCAGAAACAGGCAGAGTGTTCAATGTTATCTTTCCAGATACGAAGTGCACAACGGTGACGAGTCCACCCCGACCATCGTAGTCCATCCGTGCGAGACCCCTCTCGACATCCCGGCTGCCCTCGAAATGCCCCGAACTCCCCGTCCATCATCCCCGGCAGAAGACGCCTAAAAAGTCCATCCGGTGGTCCGTTCTCCTTCTTTCTTCGTCCAGCTTTACCCCTCCTCATTCTATTTGTGTTCCTCCATCCATCCATCCATTCTTCCATCAATCAATCCAATTCGTCGCGCAGAGCCTCCTTCGGGTAGATGTCTCTCCTATTTTTCTTGTTTTCTCAACTGTTTTCCTGATATTTTTCCAACGTTCCCCTCCATCCCATTTTGTTCCGTGTTTCTCTTCTGTAAATAAGTATTCTTCCGATAACTAAGTACACCATACTACCCAACCCTTTCTTTATGAAAACAAAACAAAAATCAAATAAATTATTTGTTAAAGTTGATCACGGATGATCGCAATTTCCACGTGGTCCCCTCCAAAACCCTTCCCTGACAAGTGAAGTTTTTTAGGTCGATATGCTATATTTATCTGGAACTTTGCATAGGGATAGCCCATAGCCCCATTAATCGGATCAGTCTTTCCCTGTTCGCTCGACTCATCGCAGTGGGGTTACTGTAGACGCATTTCCGCGTGACCACTTTTGCGCAGTTTTGCCACGCGGCGCTTGCACTCACGTGGACTTTTTGACGATTTCAGAGAGATTCGCACCTATCTCTCGGATTTTCCTCCACAAAAACAACAATTCCACATGTGGCAGATCTACATTGGAAACAGTGAGTTGTCGCTTTCGGTTTGGCGTCCAGTGAAGTTGTGAGCAGTAACTTGATTAGTAGTCCGATTTTCGTGTTCAGTTCGGTTCTCCTCTCTTTCTCTGCTCAACTCTTCTTTTCAAACAGTTTTCTTCGTATAGAACCAGGCCCGACCTCTGAATCGGAG
>LR538358.1:487870-591819 GCA_900883565.2 Caenorhabditis panamensis | reverse complement strand
GTAATCGCTGTCAGATTCTGAAGATTTCTGTTCTCCTCTCTCTCTTTTCTCAACTTTTCTTTTCTAACAGTTTTCTTCGCATAGGTCATAGACCGACAACGACAACTCCATAAACCATTCTTCCCAATCCTTTTTTCATGAAAACAAAACAAAAAAATCAAATAAATTATTTGTTAAAGTTAGTTTGAAAGCAATGTTATCTTATCACAAGTGATCACATGAAAAAGCAAGCATTATACCCGGTCCCAAGGAATGGATTCTTATGAACAGTTAATACTAAGAATTATTCAATTGTGCAGCTTCTAGACCATCATCGGATCCTTCCTCACTGATCCAGCCTGATATCCCATTGCTCTGGCGACGATTCGTTTGAAGAAGTTGTCCCAGGACGTCTTGTTCTTACTGTACAGATTCAGGTAGATGGCCAGCATCACCACTGCTCCTGCATAGAGGTACTCGATCGTGAATGGCTTCGAGAAGAGCAGGAAGGAGAGCACGATGGTCAGTGCCTTGCGGAGAGTTGTGACTGTCACGGCGACGAGAGCTCCGAACACTTTGATGTGTGTCAGAACGACGTTGACTCCGAGGTATCCGAGGAATGAGAAGATCAGCGCATAGCCGAATGTCTTCCACGAGTTCTCCAAGAAGAATGGAACGGCGCTGAAGATTTCTCCCGACAGAACGACGTACGCGAAGATGAACGTGGATCCGAGACCATACGAGTAGAGGACCTGGAATGGGTCTCAAACAGAATGAGAAGCAGAACGAAGCAAACAACACACCACTTCATTGCTGGATCCTCCGTACTTTTTCATGTTCTTCTCTTGGATGTTTCCAATGACAGCGTCAGCCAGAAGAGCTCCACTGATCATAATATAACCTCGAGAATCGAAATTTGGAGCAACTTTGTTATCCGCCAGTGTGAACATGATGATTCCTGTAAAACAGGCAATTATGGGAGAACCGAAACAGCAAAACATACCTAAACTCATGAGAATCGCAGCACTAATATCGATCCATCCGTATCGTTTCCCTTGAATCAGAATCCCTCCGATAAGCACGGGAATCAGTTTGCAGCACTTGAAAATCACTTGAGTTGGGTAATTCAGATAGCCGACGGAAGCGTTCGAGAGACCCATGGTAGCGACGGTGAAGAAGGCGATAACTCCATAGACTCGCCATGGAATCCTAGAATACTTTTCGTTTTCTACTTTTTGAGAAACAAAACCTACATTCTTCTGGTGTTATGCCACACGAGACACTCTGTGTATCCACATCCACTGTAAATTAGGAACTGAATAAGGGTGAGTGTCCAACCGAACGGCTTCATTCCTGGGAGTTTGAAGATCAGTTCCTGGAAGGAAATGTTGCAGATTTCTGGATTCCCGAGCAAGTTTCACCTGCATATACCCGTATCCAATGTACAAAACAAAGATGGCGCCAGATAGTAACACGAATTGAAGCCATCTCGGTCTGGAGAAGTTAGTTTTTGATTCCAATGAAGTCAGTATGACTCACTTTCTGGCAATATTGAAACCCAGTAGATGGATCGGTTCGACGTCCTCCTTGGCATGACGTGGCAGCATAGGAGAACTACAAGAACTCTGAGCTAATTCAGCTGTTTCGTCTATGGGTGTATTTTGCATGCTAGCAGACAAAAGTGCGCAAATAACCGGAGAGCGGATCGTGAAAAGAGATGAAAAGATAGGGGAGATCCAGGACGGAAAAGGGCTTTTTCGAAACATGTATGCGCAAAGCGATTCGGAATCGATCGCCACGGCAACGTGGCTAGCGGGCGACTTCTCTAGTCTAGCGGCCAGTGCGCCTTTGAAAGTACTGTTCCCAAAATTATGATATTTGTAGTGCCAGGAATAGAAAGGGTTTGGGAACAATAACAATTTATTGGAAACAATGAACAAATTAGTTCTTGGAGGCGAAGTAGTCGGTGAGGATGGCACGTCCCTGCTCTTCATTTCCCCAGGCGGTGACGACAGCCGACGAGCATCCAACGACCTTGCGGGCCTTTCCTTCCTTGTCGTACTTGCAGAGTCCGCAGTACTCGCCGATGATCTTCTTGTCAGCAACCTTGATAAGTGGGATGCTGTGCTCGGCGCAGAGGGTCTCGACCAGCTTGACGTATTGTGGCTCGTCGCAGTTCTCGGCAAGAACGCAGAAGTGAGCCTCACGCCTGAAAAATGTATGTAAAATCTTTGGAACACACTCAGCATGAAGCCAGAACACGTGTGGCAGAGTAACATCTTATCTACCAGCTCATGGAGATCACTTGGCTTAGAACAAGCCAGCAATTTTTGTTTATAAGTGGATAATCTCAAAAGCTTCTGAATAAAGTTTCAAAAACATACTTGTCAAGAGCCTTGCAGGTCTCGTGGAGTCCCTTGGCGAGTCCGTCAGCGTGGTGAGCGGAGCGGAGAACAGCTCTCAAGGCTCCCTCCTTGTCCATTGGTCCCTGAGCGACGGCGACTGGGGCCGCTTGAACATCTCTGAAAACTTCTGATGAATTTTAGGCGCCTTCTCAGGAATTCAAAATCATGTTCTATTTTGACTAGATTCAATTGTTCGAACAACTTCGGAACCAATACAGCTTCATGGCCAGTATCCGTGTGGCAGTAGAACGAGTTATATTGCACACTACGACTAGAAGTTCCCGACTACGAGAAAATCCGTGTTTATGTGCAAACATAGGGTCTTCATTAAAAAAGTTGATACTCACCCTCCTGCGTCAGACATTGTTCTTGTTAGCAAGAGTCCTTGATGTTTACCTGGAATTAATCAATGGAGAGGATGAAATTTACGAATTTTAAAGAAAATTGAAGAAAAAAAAGCTTTTCAACGGAAAAAAACAAGAAAAAGCCGGAAATTTACAAATTTCCATGAAAAATGGCATTTGGCTGCGTATCATCGCTCGAAAAACGTGTGGGTTTGAGTCGCTACGCAGCTAATTCGCACTGGAGCGCGCTTGCTACTTGTCGATTTACGGAGCTCTGGGCGCGCGAAGATTTATTTTTGATTAATTATTTGAAGCATATCGATTTAACGCTTCTTTTATATCAAATTTCATTGCAGATGAGCGACAAAACACTTCAACACGTTCTGAACCACTTTCTCACAAAATACAAAACCATCCGAAGCGATCAGTCTAATGAAATACTGCAGAAATTGACGTTGGCGCAATATAAAGTAAGTTTTTCAATCGATTTTGAAAAATTCTAGGCAATTTGTTCAGAACTTGGCTGCGATTGATGTAAAAACGTACAACGAGCTCTTCCAAGGACTTCACACTTATCTGGAAAGTCATTTGGAGGTCCAAAATATGGAAATTGCTCTGAAACGTAAAAAGTGCGCACTGGCGGCTTCGTTGAAACAATTGGATGCTCAATTTACTGAAGCGGCGGAGAGTACAAATCGTAAGTCTTTTTTGATGAAAATTGTTGAACGTAGTTTCCAGAACGTAATGCAAAACTGAGGATTGGTGATACAGACTTTCTAAAGCCAGTAGTCACCGTACAGAAGCCAGTTTTTGCGAAGCCTGCAGTATCGGAGAAGCCAGTTGCTCCGATTGTCGAGCCAACTTATTCAACTCGTGTTATTCGTGAAAAAGTTGCCCGGCCAGTGGTGACTTCTGCGATCGATGCCGTTCCAAAGCCGCCGACCTTCTCGTCCAACGTCAAACTATCGAAAACAGCGAAGCCTTCGAAAGTTGAATCATTCAGTCTAGATGATTCATTGATCGATAACGGTGAGTAGATAAACTTCTATGACATAAACGCCCCTCTTAGTTTCAGATATATCGATAATCAACAACGAAAACTTCCAACGACGACTGGAATTTGATGATATCGAGGAAGACGACGAAAAGAACAAGACGCCGGCAAGAGTTCGAAAAGTGATGAAGACACCCGGAACTGCTCGTCAAGAGTCGAAGCCTCTCGATCTGGCGTCTATGCCACCACCACCTGTCTTCAGTTCAAACACTGGAAGAACTTTCAATCAACACTGATGACTCTCTGGATTGTGTCTGTAGATATGGAAAGTATCTGTATAAATCAATGTTGAATTCCCGAACTTGTGCATATAATAAATCTTAATTCTTTTCAATCCATGTGTTTTTTTATGAGAAATGATGTCAAAAATCGTCGAAAGTACTTGATTATGCTCTTGATTATGCGAAATTTAATTCCAAACTTCTATTTCATTTAGTAAAATGGAGATCAAAGAAGACGGTCCACTCGAACTGTTCCGGGTGACTCAGGAGAATCTGAAGACAGTGCAGACCCTGGTGAAGAGCATCTTTCCAGTCTCCTACAGCGACAATTTCTATCGGGAATGTCTGGAAAACGAGTTAGTCGGAGCGGCGTTTCGGGGTGGAGAAGCCATTGCGATAGTCGCCGTGAAGCCGGAGAACTTCGAGACGGGACCAGTGTTGTACATTCGGAGTTTTGGAGGTTCGTCGAGGTTCAAAGTCCCTTTAAAAGGAATGAAACATTTCCAGTTCACCCGCTGTATCGAGAATCAGGAATAGGCTCGTTCCTGATGGATTTCGTCGAGGAAAAGTGTAAATCTCTAAATCTTCCCAATGCAATGCTTCATGTACAGGTAATCCTTTTCAATTATAGTAAAGTGTTCACCTGAAAATGTTACAGGTCAATAACAAAACCGCCATCAGATTCTACGAGAAACGCGGCTTCACGATAGAGAATCGAATCCCCAAGTACTACCAGAGATGTGATCCGCCGGATGCATTCATTATGCGTAAAACATTCCAATTACTAAACTAAAAACGAAAGATTAGAATAAAACTTGTGAAAATCCTGAAAACAGAGCACCAGATTCATTTTGCCGATAAATATATATCTGCACATTCGTTATAAAACAAGAAGAAGAAGTTGTTAAACAGGATGAGGAGAGAACGAGGGATGGGGGAGTGGTTCAGAGACCACTCAGATAAAACAATATGTATGGGGGTTTTGGAAACAATTCATCACAGAAACTATTTGACAAGGAAATAGATGTCCCGCCTGGATACCGTGGAACAACTCGGACACTCAGAGTGCCGGCGGGAAAATGGCATTTGAACAGAATATAAAGGTGCGACGGGATAGGTGTCAACCGGTATAGAAGTCAAAAGTGAGTGATTAGGGATTAGGGGGAAAGAATAGGAAATAAAGCTGGAGGAATCTGAAGTTCGTGAGGGATGGATGGATGGGTTCCGGAGATTCGGAATTACTCGCCATTTAGAGGTGTCGTCGTCATGATAGATGAAGTGGAAGGGGGCAGCAGACTGTTGAACAATAGAATGTTCTCGTTCGAATTCGGTGGAAGATAGAACTCGCTGCGGGTTACTGCTTCGCGGTGAAGCTTCTTTCGGGCTCTGGAAGATGTGATGGTTGAATTGGAAACAGATTCGAATTGACTCACCTCAATGATATACGTTCGTTTGCCGAACTATTATTATTTGGTACAGGACGCAAGTTTACAGAGTTCGACAACGGTTTTGTCGCCGAGGTTACACGCATCGCAGAGGGAGCAATAGGGAATCTAGTACTGGGGAAAACGATGAGACGGTCCATTGTCTCTCCGCCGGTATTGGCTCGGCGAACCGGAAGATCCTCCACCACGCGAGGCTTCGTCGTAGGAACTGAAGTTGGTGGCGAACGCCGCTGCACTGAGACCACCGCCGTGTCGGGGAATAAACATGCGGGTCGATCCAGCGCCGGACTGTTTTCCAGATCGAGCATCTGCATACTTCTCCTTCGCCGATTGATGAGAACTGGATGGTCCTGCGGAAGATCCGACGGTGCCGGTCGAGATACTGCGTCCGCGACGGTCAACGGGCGGGGGCGGCGCACCGGGTTGTTCGACAAAGGACTCGCCCCGTTCGATGGCCGAAGCAGCGGCGATTCGAACTGGCGTGGCACCGTACGAGGACTTGATGATGGGCGCGGCGCCGACCGCACCTCCACCCGTGTATGCGAACCAGGAGTTGAACATGTGGTGGTAGTCGTTGCGTCCACTGCTGCCACCTTGACGGTATCTGGCTGCGGGTGTGATATGCTGATAGGTTGATTCATCCTCGTAGTCGACGGGGTAGACACGACGCATCGAGGCCGCTGAGACGCTTCCGCCGGTCGGTGGTACTCGGGCATCGACATGGTACGCATGAGATCTGAAAATGAAGGATCAGTGGGGAGGAACACTTTGGAATACTCACGTTGGTAGTCCATAGTTGACATAGGTCGACGGGTTGAGCGAAGAGCTGCTCTGTTGTCGGTAGACGTACTCATCCTCATCGTATCCTCTGGGCGGTTGGTAGCGATGAGCCGCGTATCGGTCGTAGAGTTCAGAGTCGGCGTACGACTCGTATCCGGAAGTCTGAAAGAAAGATACTGAAGATGAGGACGGTTGGGGGTGATGAAGTGTTGTGTGAGTTGGACAAATGTGGTTAGTGATTAGAACAGACAGACAAACGAAACAGGACAAGACACAAACAGAGGTAGCTGGTCGAACAGAGGTGACGGTCGGTGAAGTCGTTCGGTTAGTACCTAGGTCGCTGAGTGAGCGACGGCTCGCGATAGCTCGAGTAGAACTTTGAATTGCCCAAGTACACTGGATGTTTGACTCCGATTGAAGCCAGTGGAGGGGGTGGAGAACCGTTCTTCGTGTACGAAATAAGACGGATTCCATCAGCTGCGAGCGTCTGGGACTGAAACTGATTAGTGAGACAAACGTCTAGAAATTAAAAGTTAACGAAAAACTAAACATGTAACAGTTATCAGTTGTCTATTAGGGGAGCCATCCACCTCACAGAGAGTAGTTTTGACTGGAAAGTTAGACCCACCGTGTTATGGGGATACTGTGGAATGAGTCCGTACGGCTCTCCGTAGTCCACGTAGACACCTCCGGCACTCCCACGTCGTGGTCCTTTGTGTGGTGGAGGTGGAGGTGGCACTACGATCATGTTCTTCGTTCGTTCCTCTACAATTGGTCTTGGTCGTTCAATCAGATGCACTGGAGGCTGCGGGGCTTTCTCAGGAGATGCGTCTCTCGACTTGCTTCCGAAACCGAAGAAGTTTCGCATTGCACTGAAAGCACTTCTATTTGGTAGAAAACAAAAGTTCTCTGAGACTGCCTTACCTCCCAACACTCTTCCGCCTATTCTTGTCCCTTGCTCGGCTTTCTTCACTCTTCAGTCGCATCAATGGGGATCCAGGAGGGAATGGATGCTGATTCGGACCCACGTTTTGCATGAATTGCACTTTGGAACTCGAGTTCTGCGTCACTTGGCCAGTTCCACGAAGGATGCTCTCCACTGGTCGATTGATACTCTCCATGCTCTGAGAGCGTCGGTTCAGCATATCTGGAAAGGTTGTCTTGTTAGTAAACAATAATGGTTTTGGAGGAGTAGAAGATCAAACTCATTCCAGAAAGCAAAAGGTGGAGAGGTAACTGAAAGAAACTACCAACCAGGATCGTCAGTCTGTTGTCGAGGCAACGTCGAAGCAGCTTGAAGAGCTTGGGCTTGGGGAAGATCGATTAGCTTCATGGGACTACGGTAGTTGCGTTGGGAAAGCGATCGAGGCTGTGACTTGCTGCGTTTCTGGGTTGAAGCCGTTGGCGCTGAAAAGGGGAGAAGCGTGAGGAGGCCATGAAAATGAGGAGAGAAAGCTTTCGAAGGTGTTGAGAAGCACTCGAAGAACTAAAGATTTACCCAAAACTTCATCTCTAACTTACCACTATTCTGTCTCTGATGTTTGATCTCCTGGAACAGTTTGATGTGTTGTGGATCTGCAGCTGCTCCCAGTCCTCGTTTCTCGCTCAAACTCTTCCGTCCCGGGGCTTCTCGATCAAACGGATCCGTCTCGGGCATGTCTGATTCGTCCAGTCGTGCGTTATCAGATACAACCGAATCCCGTTCCGTTTGTCGAGGTGCTGGCATTGAAGATGAGGCTGAAGAGGACTCTCTCGAGTGTGAGGACTCCACTCCACTGGAAGACGTGGCTCGGGCCTGTGGAGACTGGAGAAGAGAGTTCGGTGCGGTGATCGTGGACATTCTGGAAGAAGGAGCAGGTGATGGAGCATCCACTGTGTATCGGGAAGAATCTCTTGAGACCGAGCCAGCATACTCATTCCGGACGACAGTGAGCTTAACGTACGGACTAGTCGGACCGATATCCTTCAGTTTCCTGGCCAACGCATGGCTCGCTTCTGTGTTGCTGAGCACTTCGAGATCCACATCTTCAACTCCAACAATTCGATCGTCGACTCGGAGATGTCCTTCCTTGAAGGCCGCGCCACCGTGCATCACGTTCTTGATGAAGATTCCGCAGTCATCCTTCGTTCCGTTGGATTTCTTCGACACTCTTGCTTTCAGACTGACTCCCAGACCAGCAGAGCCCGAGCCGTTCACAGGTATCACAATTTCGAAGCGACCCGAAGCAGACGGTGATGGTGAATCCTTCGGAACTGGAGGAGTCAGGAGAGCAGGCAGTGGTAGCTTCTGGACCTCCTCCTTCTTTTCTTCGACCTTCGGAGTGCCTTCGTTCTCCTTGTTTTCAGATGATAACGATGTGTTGACCGATACACTTTGAGAGACTCTCGACACCAAAAACTTGGTCTTGGCGCCAACCATGATCTCCTTGAGCTTGTCTACGATCTCCGATTGTGTCCACTGACCCGTCGAGTCTCCGTTGATTTCTAGCAGTCTGTCTCCCGACTTCAGATGACCCAGAGCCACGCCATAAGGCTTCACAGTTCCAATGTAGAACAGCCGCTCGCCTTTCGCAGTTTCTCTTCCAGTGACGGTGAAACCGAATCCGTTGGGACCTGGAAACAAGTTATTTGTTGTTGATGCCTTTAACTATAACAACTCACTTTTGATCAACTCCACAATAGTTGTGTGTCCAATGTACTGCGTGTTGGCTTGTTGGAGTGCAGACAAGATGGGTTTGGCTTCGGCAGCTGCCTTCTCTTCAGCTTCTTGCTCCAGGAAAGACTGAACGGATCTGTTGACGAGAAGTGTGACATCTCGGGTGGAAACAGACAAATCAGCGATGTAGGCACGTGCTCGTATGATAGACATCTGGCTGACAGGTCGACCGTCAATCTCTCGAATGCTGTCTCCTACACGAATCCGTCCGTCTTTCGCAACTCGTCCATTCTCCTCGATCTTCATAACTTGAACCGCACTGAGCTTTGCGGGATTCGATGTACTCGGCATGCTCAATTCCTCGTCGAAAACGGCATTCACCTCGATTCCCATCTGCCTCGCACTGTCTTCGATATCCGGAATGTCTTCAAGAAGTGGGAATGTGATGATTGTGGTTCCCGGATACGGTCCATCAACAAGTTCTGCACGTGCTTTCCGCTTCTTGGCTTCTGGTGGACTGTTCTCCAATTTATCAGCCAGACGCTCCAGGTAGACATCATCGATCCTCGACTTCCTGTCCGATCCTCTGTTGAACCGTCCCGGATTCTTCTCATAATGCCGTCGTCGTTCACTCTTCCGCTCATCTCCTTCCTGCTCCGCCAACTTCTTCTCCACCTCGGGACTCAATGTCACTCTTGGCTGCTTCGTTGGAGTAGCATCTTCCATCGGACGACTTACAGATGCTTCTGTTCTCAATGAAGATCGCAGAATCGGCTTCTGACTCCGATCGTCCATCGATTCGTCTCTCGGTCGGATTTCTTTGGCAGGGAAAACACGAAGACCAGTTGGAGGCACACTATCGAAGCCGTTGACTTCAACGACAGAATCCCGACGATCCTTTTGTACTGAAGAAGGGGCTCCGTTACGAGAACTCGAGTGAGCGTATCCAACATTGTACGGGGAAGCGGATCGATGCGCTTGGTGATTCACAGACACACTGCCTGCAAATTTCAAAACGTTTTTGAAGAATCAAAATCAATAAATTTCAGCTTTTCGAAAGAATAAAACTCACCAAAAGCACTGGCAACGGGAGTGGACGATCCTTCGTGCTTTCTGGAGTATGGTAACGGCTGGGCGTAGTGGTGATCTCTCTTCTGAACTTGGGAGTACGTTGGAGTCGCTGAGCCATTGGATTCATCAGTTATCGCCAGTATCTGAAAGTTCATCGGTTGTTTCTATCAATTTGTACCAAAAATGTAGATCTCTCTATCATCAAACTATCAAACCTGATCGTAATTCAGATCAAAAACTTCTTCCAAAATGTCATCCATATCCATTATTCCGCCATCCGAGGCGCACTCCAATCGGAGCACTCGGACAGGTTCATCACTGGCCTGAAATAGTCTACGTTCACTACTAACCGTGATATTATCAGTGGTGGTGGTCATTTTGGGTGAATACATTGGCGGCGGTTCCCTGTGAACTTTCTTCTGCTGCACAACAGCACGTGGCGGCGGAGTGTGCACGTGGTTGAAATTATAGGGAGGTGGCGACGTCTCAGGCCGGCTACGGCCATTATGCATCATTCTAGTCCCCGTGATTTTCCTATTCTGGCATCGGGAGGATGCTGAAATTGCAGGAAAGGAGTGACGTGAACGGGAAAGAGAGAATTGCGAAACGGGAAGAGGATCGGAAAGAGACAGAGCAACAACAACAGAAAAGACGGAGAAGGAAGAGGAAGGACTCGTCAAATAATGTAAAGAAGAGAGCAAACGAGACGAAACTGCGGACCGTGATTATAACAAATACCTGGCCGTCCGTATTTGGCAGTGAGGTCGACCACCGCCTCTTCCTCCGTCTTTCTGCCCCTCGCCCTGTTCTTACGAGGCAAAAAGAGAGCATGGTCATCGTGCGCGGAGATGCTGCGTCTCCACGGGATCCTTGCGTCTCTCACCGGCTGTTCATGCACCTGCGCAGGTGAAAAACGGGTGAAAAAACGAGAAGGTCTCTTCTTCTTCTTATGATGAACGATGACGCCGATGCGGAAAGAGCAGAGGGCAAGAGGGGAGGAGGACATCATTATACTGTACGTGAGGCGATGAAGCAGATGGACGGAACAAGCACCTTGTAATGAGCATTAGCCGCCTAATACGTTAATTAAAAAGAGAATCCAGTGGGTCAGGAAAGATCATAAAGATTCATTATGAATGCAAAGAACTAGGGAACCCATGTTATTTCTCTCTCTCGATTGATTTGATTCAATTCACTATAACTCTTTTGATTGCGAACAACACAAAAATAATCGCATTACACACTTTGGATGGGACAACGCGAAATAATGCATTCAAAACTGAAACCAGTGTGGAAACTGGGAGAAGAAAGGGAATGGAAAAGGCACAAGACTTGCAAAGTGTCGGGGAGGAACGCCGACGACGAAAATAATGTTATCAGGAAAACGAGGCAAGACCGTAGATTGGCAGAGATAGGAAGGACAGAGCAAAGAAACACAGACACGTGTGGATCTTGTACTGTCGGACTTTCAAGTGGCCGCATAACTCAGGAATGTTTCCTCCGATCTGATGAATCGTTAACCTACAGTAATGGCTCTTTCGGCGCCCCGTGGGTGGCCTTTAAGCATAGAATAAACCGTGAGAGTGGTGGTCGTGTGCAATAACACATTCACCACGGAATGACTCATTCACACCTTTGTGTGCTCTGCTCCAGGCATCTACAAGTAACCGGGGGACACCTTTGGCATCGGGGATCTTGCGCAAGGGGGCAGATGATCGAAATGATAAAGAAGGGAGCGGCAGTGCGGCGGATTGAACGACAAACAGAAACACACGCATAGTCATACACTCTTTCTCTCATAGATACACACACTAAACTTTGGCTGTCTGTGTCGCTGCTTATCGCCTGGTTGCTGAACAGAAATGAACAACTTCAAATAAAGTCGAGTGTTGTATATGTGTTCATAACAACATCATGATGTGTTTATCAGCTGGTAACGACGACGATGCAGAAAGAAAGCCGCTAAGCGGAGGAGAAAACGAGAAGAGGATGATTTGCAGTGTCCCCCGTCCACGGGTGGCAGCATGAGATATGAGGATGTTATGACGGACTGGCAAGGGGTATTTCAGAGATGACGAGCAAGTAGCTAGTTTAAAGTGGAGTGCTGGAGTGCGTGCTCCATGAACAATTGAGTTGTGGTGGCTCTAGAACGCTAAAACTAGATGAGTCAGTTTGAGAGAGGAAACTCGAAAAAAAGACGCCATTTCCAGACACATTTCACAAGGAAACGATGAGAAAGAACGCATTCCTATCAAAACATTCCCCAAAGTTGTCACTATACAACAAGTTCAAACCGGTGGGTGATAGGACTGGAAATAGGAATGAAGGCGCCACACTTCTGTCCAAAACACCCGCTGCTCCTCAAAAAGTGACTCATCACTGCTGACCGGCAAGTTTCCGTCTGATTAATTTCAAGCGACAGGAAGATAGAGAAAGGTTCTGTTAAGAAGGGGACAAATGCCAGAATGGATGAAGCCGTGTCTTATCAGATTCAGATCAAGGCGGACGGGTGGGGGGGGATCATCGTCAAATTACTGCGTAAAATAATGACGAACAAGCGGTTTCGTTCGTGGTGGCGCGGGAGATATTTATTCGTACAAAATCCGCCTGATCGTAGCCATATGAGATGCATGTTATATAAACAAAACCGGCGAAGCGCGTCGAAATCAATCCGTTTATTGCAAAATCGCGGATGCGACTGACGACGACAACGATCGTCCGGCAGCGAAATTCGCGCCGATTAACGTCCGAATTCCTCTTCGTTTCTCTCAATTTTGTGTCCATTTCGGAAATTAAGCGGGAGAGAGAAAGGGAAACGGGAAGAAGAGTGGGAAAGTTGGAAAAAGAGCTCGTTGTGTCCCAGGGAATTGCCTTCAATTTGCTGCTCTCGGAAACGAAAAGAACATCAGAGTTCAGAGACGAAGAGAGTTTTTGACAGTCAGCGGGACAACCAAACTTATTATTTACAGTGTGCCACACACACATACACTGTCTGAGTGTCTCGGAATCACGTACTGTCTGGTCCTCGATACACGAGCGGCTTATTTGGAGAACGGAAAGAATGGATGGTGTGCGGAGGTATTCCGCACACGCGGACAACGGCCTTGTTCTCAGTCGAATTAACCTATCGTCGGGAAGAAGAAGAAGACGAAGAGCGTAGGGTCTATGTTGATTTTCGGCGCGGCGGCCATGGGAATGCGGGCGCCGTAAATCATGGGAACCTACCCAAGGTGACCACCACCAGCGTATTCTACTGATATCTATCCAAATACTCACCATTCCTCTTGCCTTTTTGTATCGTACCAGTGCTGCGTCTGCGAGTTGTCCCACTGTCGAATCCTGGAAAATGGAAATTAAAGATGAGGAACAAAAGATACAACTCACTGTCTCTTTCCACGGGACCACAATCTTCATGCGACCGAACTGAACAGTGACTCGACGCGTTCCTCCTAGTGGCAAGGATTGGTACTGACTCTGAAAGAGTGTCGGTTTGAAAACATTTCGATCATCTGAATTGAAAAAAGGGGGATGGGACAGTAATCTTCGTCAATCCGTTTGTCCTTTGTCACTCACCCGATCTAGTGTCGACATGGACGAGTTCGCATATCCGGCCGACACTCCGTACTGATGCATCCGCTTCTTCAGCGTCGAGTCTCCGTCATCGACGTTCTTCTCTCCACCAGTCGGTTCGGCTTCTTCTTGTGAGCACGAAGTGGAAGATGACGTGGATGACGCCGACATGAGCACACGACCTGAGACGTTGAGCATTATGAGAGAGGAGTGCCGCGGCGGCAATGGTTACCAGTCAGCACTTTCTCCGCCGTCGATTCGTTTCGCACCTATTTGCTCTGCGTCGTTTTTTGTCTGCTCGTTATCTGCAACAATCGAAAGATAGATAAGCGAGCGATTCGAGTGAGTGAGTGCTCCACAGATAAGCAGGTCAAATGAGAAGAAGCTCAATTAGATGGAGCGAACGATTGGTTACTTTGGGATATGGGGAGGGGAGGGGAGCGCGCATTCAGAACAAACAAATGGCGCCGTGTGAGAACTCGGAGGCTCCCAAGAAGGAAGGGGTTATCCAATTACATTTCTTCTCTGGATTCAACCCAGGATTCGCTGGGTCAATTTGTCAAGTGGAACAGTGAGAAGGCACAAATTAATGAATGCACATTCGAGAGGTTGAGATGAGAGCAGGCGGCTGGTGGTAAGGATCATTGACTCCAATTTGGAGTCGCTGAACCTAAAGACTCAACAGTTGCATTTGAGAGATGAACCAGGGAGGGGAAGAGATTGGAACGGGACGTGAGGAGCATCAGAATGATAAAAATAAAGGGCACAGATGTTCGAACGGAAACGAAACAGATGCGCGGAATGAGAACTTGTTGCAAAGTTGGATAGGAGAAGAGAGCAAAGGAGACAAAGACCTAACAAGTGGTACAGTAAGACTACAAAAGCCTGTACCAACCTAAAAAATGTCGACATCTCGTGTTCAAACACACATAAAGTTCAAAAAAAGAGTTGAGTCAGTGCCAGCTGGGAGCGGGAGAGAAAGGGAAAGTGGGCTCGAGAGCGCCCTCATTACATATGCCATCATCTTATGCTCGGGGGGCCAGGCGAAAGAAACGAATGGACAAATTATGGCCGTGTCAACGAGTGTTTACGTAACGAAGTGATATGAAGTGGAGCGATGGGCGGGAGAGAACGAACGGACCGGCGGATTGGCGCGCGCGCAAAAACATAGAGTTACTGGCCGCGAGTCCAGCTGCCGCCACTTGTCAACGGAACGCAACGAGAAAACGTCAAAATCCAGGGAAAGGCTGTGGGATCACGTGGTAACGTGCCAAACTATGCCGTCGTACCGTTTTTGGTTCGGCACACATATGAACGGTCAATTGACCGATAGTGTTTGTGTAGGTATGCATGCACGACGACCCTCTGCGGTCTGACCTTGCTCGGTACTTTTATGGCCGTCCGTTACTTGTGAAAGGGGCCATCGCGCAAGCGACAATGATGGTCTGGTTTGCGGGTCGCTTCTCTCTTTTTTCTTTTTCGACCCGGAAAAGCAATGTAGGATTTTATGTCGGAATGGGAAACGAACAGAACAGGAAGGGGATTGTTTAGAGAAGAAGACTGACTGGATGGGGTGTGGGGAGGGCACCAAGGTGTTCCGATTGTACTGTTCTTTACGTAAGGATGAGTCAATCAAGTCGGATTAGAAGGGCAGCGTAGGAAGGTGAAGTGTGCAAAAAACTAAGTGTACTAGTCGAGAAAAAGTGTAAAGGTGTGATTCTGGCAGATCCTGGAGGTACCATTGCCCATCCGAAATGCATAACAAAACTACGGCAAGTTTGAAGGGAAACCGAAAGAAACACATTGAAACATGTGCTGGTCAACACATAATGCGATGCGGAAACGATTGCCGAGCATCTCTCCACGTCGACGACGGCTTCCGAAGGTCAGTCGGATTGGGGACAGAGGAAGGGAAGAATCGAACCAGAAACAAATAATGACCGGCCGAATGACGAGGACATGACAAGTGGCCGCAGATGAGGAGAAGACTCACTTGGTGTGCTTTGATGACCTTGTTTAATCACCTCGAGATCATGAACACGAAGCGAAAAAACAGCTGCAACGGGATGAATGCCACCGATCGAAAACCCGTTTCGGTTCGTTTCGCGGCTTTCACCTCGACTGTTACGCAATTCTGTTTTGGCGATGGTCACATCGGTATCGTATAACATCAAAATGACTGCTGTATTCTCATTCTTTCTAATAATATCCTCTGCAATTATTACGAATTCTGAGCTAATACGATTCAAAAGACAAGCGGCCCTAGCGACAAGAGATGGAATAGATATCCCCTTCACTCTCAGGTATTCTGATTCCGTGATCTGGCTCTGATCAAACAAAACATTAAAGATCAGCGATAACATGCTTAACACCAGGCATTCGAGAAAATATTTGTCTAGGACCGAGAGTTCAAGTACTCAAGGAAGAGAGAATCGGGCTGACCAATAGGTGAACTTATCGGTTATCACAACAAAATACTATTCTGTTAATTTAGAAAAGGAGCCACTTATGGTTATCATAACGGTGTGGACATCCGATTACTGCGTAATCACAAAGTACCACTGATAAATGATGACACAGAGATTGGAAGAAGCATCGGAGCAACTGTAGATGTTACCAGGGACGATGGGGCAGTGGAATTTGGAACTAGAGACAAAATATTCCAAGCTTGGAAGCATAATAGGTACTGAGAGAGATGAAAGCGTAGTGAGGAGACTGTTCAGAGGTGGATTAGTCGAGTGGGATAGTCAGGGAGCCGGAGTCGACATTGGTTCGAGAGCCTCGGTGGCTGACGACCTCATTAAACTACGGGTAATAACTTTTACGCCTTTCCGAAAGCATTTTATCGACTTCCAGCACACACTCTTTGGAATAAATGTGGGCCCGACCTCAGGAAGATCTATTGTGGGTCCGTATCAAGTTGGGGAGACCAAGGGTCAACGTTAGTCACAAAAGAGACTTAAAACACTCATCTAGCAACTCCAGACTTGAAAGCCTACACCCCAATTCAATCTCTCTATCACAACTACTATGCGGGACGAGGTGATTGGTACAAAAATCAGTTCCGGCGGCCTGGCGACGAATACCGAACAAAACAGCAGAAAGCGTCTCCGTGGTGCTTCGCAGTGGACTCTTCCTATCCCACACAAACAATCTTCAACCCCTATTTCGGATAGTCCGCCGCTGTTTTATTTGTAGCTCAGGAAGATTTTAGATCTCTATGTGCACAGCAATAAAGTTTATAGTCATGAGATGCAGCCATTAATTCATGTTTGTGAGCGATATATAATAGTTTCCCAGCTCTCAAACGTGGGAAAATTCGTCGACCACTGGCCAATAGTCAACGGTGGGAACCAAAAAAAGGCAGGTCGAAGGGGACTGACCGGACACGGAGGTCAACAATTTTTGGCAGCGCAGCTAGGAAAAGGTGACAAAATTGTTTTTGCATAGGTTCAACGTAGAAAACTAGTAAAATAAGGAAAAAATCAGCAAATCGAGCTGAAAAAAAAGAGAAAAAGGAGCGAAACAAATATCGAAAGTTTTCGCGGGACTACTGTAGTCGCTGAAATGTGCAGCGGTTTTTGCGTACTTCGCATCAGATTTTACGCGCATTTCAGACGGCAGGTCTGAAAAGTGAACTTTTGTAGAAGAATTATAACGATTTTCTGCGAAAGTAGCATCTCAAGTGTTGCGTTATTCTATTTATCTCATATATCAGGACCTTGATCCAAAGAATGTCAATGCATCATACTTTCTGGAGGCCATAAATTAGAAACATTCAAAAAAAATCCCGATTAGCGTAGATTTATGCGTCAGTGAGAATTTATGTGTTTTGTTATTCATACCTAAGCCATTTTTCAACAGAAGGGTTGCATAATCTACTAGTTTTATGTTCAGTAGATTAGAATACTGTAGATCTCTTGATGTCCCAAGAATAGTGTCAAGTGTGAAAACGTTCCCTGGTGTTCAGTAGATACCGCCAATTCACACTTTCTTCAAATATTTCCCAGGTTCACTTGTCAAGCAGGTGTTATCGTCAACAAAAGGACCATTCGACTCTTGAATGGATGGACCGGTGCCGTCAAACAAACGTGTCGGTGTGGTGTGATGGATGTGTTTTGGGACCTTTCAGATCGCTCGCCTAGAGATATGGTCCGTTGACAAATGATGGATCACCTAATTGGAAGTCATCCAAGATACGATTTGCTCCTTGATTCACGTCATTCGGGTCATTTCTGTTTTCCTTTCGATTGCATGCATTCCCCGTTTCGTCACCCTCTTATGCCACCTGTTCCCGTATCCTGGCACACAAAATGTCACGTTCTCACTCCCCGAGAACCCATCCTCACCTAGCATCACTTCCGTTGTTCTTCTCTTTGTCTTTTTTCTATATTTTTATGGGTCCGGGTCGATACATTAACGGTCCACAGTTTTATGGCCCCCAAACAACACCAGTCAACTCATTGGTTTTTCCTGTTGCAGTCCATCGTTTTTTGTCGATGAATCACCCAGCACTCTTCTATTCTGTGGTTTCTTTGTTTCTAGGTTCAAATTTTGTATTGACTCTGTTCTTTTATTAATTCCTAAGTGTTTGTTGTCACATTTTCATAGTCCCTTTATTATTTGCTGAATTTGACCAAAACCCAGTCTCATTGTTCTTGTTTTTTTTCCAAGGTTATTTTATCGCTTTGGCCTTTTTTTTCAGATTCTAGTTGTTAATTTTTACATTTTCCCAGTTCCCTATGATTTCCTCTATTTGGACATTGTGTAATCGAAAAAAGGAAACCCAGTTTATCATGACTCTCAATCTTCTCCTATTCTTCTCCATTTACATTCCCCAATCATCATAACCTTATGATTACAATGATTACTATCTCAGCCCTAAATCCTAAACTCTATAACTCCATCTACACCTCTCTCCCCCTTCCGTTCCCCTACGCGCTGCCCTCAATGCGTTCCACCAACACCCCTCCTCCTTTGTCCCGCCCCATCTCACAGTCCCTCAGTCTGCTCATTCATCATTTCGATACCATTCACTTGCACTCTTCTACCTCTTCTCCTCTGTCAATTTCTCAATTCTTCCTTTTTGTCGATAACTTGACTTAACTATTCCTGTTTCAGAAATGTTCTTCGCTGCTATCCTGCTCCTTGGAGTCATCTCCTCCACTTCCTCTCTCCCTGATCAGTTTTGGGTCACCACTGCCATCACAGACTTCCGTGTCCGTGACCAATGCTCAACCTTCTGGAACTCTTCAGCTGCCTGCTCGGATCCTCTCATCCGAATCTCCACTGATGTCAACAAGCCAAGTCAATTTGCTTCCCGTGCCTGGCCCATCACCTCGGTCCTTTCCTCAACTGACCGCCCGTCCTTCATCAGTCAGTGGCGTGGATCCATCGAATCTGTCCGAGTGTTCGCTCAGATTGAAGGAAGCAACAAGTTGAACCCATTCGGCAGAGTTCCAAAGTGCGACGAAGGATTCCACCCAAAGATTTCCTTCAACCAGTCATCTCTAAATGTCATGGAACGTCTCTCCACCCGAGTCATTGTCATCGAATCTCACTGCTTCTCCGTGAAAGTTCTCGTAAAAATCGACACCGTATGCCCATACTGCCCACCACCAACCACCACTACCAGAGCTACTGTAAGTTGTTCAACTATCTTTTCTCAATTCAACATCTTCCTTTTTCAGACAACCATCGCTTCCCCAATCCTCTCCCATGACGTCCTTCTGATGATCCTTTTCTCCGTCGTCCTGCTCACCATGCTCCTCCTCATCGTCTTCTGCGTCGTGCTGACCCGTTACCTGAAAAAGAGAAATGGATTCAAGACGTGTCCATCCTTGGAATCAGGAATCTCCTCCGTTAGCACTGAAGCCACTTCTGTGACCATTGTCAAACAAGACATGTTTTCGATTCTGCCACCAATCATCGAAGACGAAGACATCAACCTCGACGAGAGCATCAACATCGAGTCCATGCCACGACTCGGTTCGCTCTCCTACACTTTCTACAACGATGCTCTCAATGTGAGTGTCTCTGACCCGGTATTCGTGTAATTTTTAATCATTTGAACCTAATCTATTTAATATATCTGTATTCATATAACTATTCCTCCCTAATATCACGTCATGTACCATTTCGATTGTATGTTGTGCCCTCTTGTTTCCCGTTGATGATTATCTTGTTGATTCTCTTCTTGCCCATTGTTTTGATGAATAAACCCTAAATTCAAAACTGTCTTGTGTGTTGATTCTCTTCCCTGCCTTCCTTCTTGTGTCCTGGTGACCTGAATGGGATCTCCCTCTGTTGTTGTGCCCCATTTCGAAGCGCCCGTTGAATGTACCGATCTATTCTTAGTGACTAAACGCAATTTGGCTCCTCCTTCACTCGGTTTTTCTTGTGCATCAATCATATTTGGCACGTCTGCTCCTCTCGAGAATGTTTTGTGTGTCAAATTGAGAAGCGTGCGAACGAATTCGATTGGGACCGCCCTAGCGAGCCGACTCTTTCTCGTGTCTCGAAATTCGAACTCGACTCAAGATCGAAAGACTGAAGACGACGACGTCTTCTTCCGAAATCTGGCCATTTGGAGCAGAGAGTGTATCTTCTCGGTTTTCAAGTGCCTCTCTCCTCCGACGTTTTCTTCCGCTTCTTCTAGCCATTCCGGGACCAAAACAATACAACTTTTATGGGTTCCGTCCCCCTTTTCAGACCGGCTCTAAACTAATTCTTCCTCGTTTTGTTTTTCCCCGTTCTCCTCTTCTTTCTTTTCTTTATTCCCGTCGTTCGCAACTTCTTGGGTTTCTGGAAGATTCGTCACTTTGAAACGAGACTTTCGGAAGAAAAACACTAGTGTACACTCGTTCACAATGCATAACTTTTTGTCTGTTTTGCTTGTTTGTATTCTTGAATCCGAGAACTTCAAAAATAGTTTTTCTTTTCAAAAAAAGCTTATTTTTACCCGAAAGAATAAGTTTTTCGGTCTCCCATAAAGTACACTCTTTCGGGAATGAAAAGCTTCTCCAGTCTAGGATTACGTAACGAATTGTGGCTCTCTCAATTTCAATGTGACTCTGATTCTTGAGTCTCTTGAGTCCCTCCACCTTCCCTCGCCTAATCCACAACCTGTCCCAAAAAAGAAGTTCACTGATCCGTAAACCCTTTGCCATGCCGCCTCAGGCGAGTTCCTCTTCCTCATCCCACCAATTACCATGTCACACAATTGGTTTCTTCCCTTTCTCTCCGCCAGAAGCCGTCGTCTCCCGCCCTCCCGAATTGGTTGGTGCCTGCTCCCCCAGTCCGTCTCTTTCTTCTTCTTCCATTCTCTGTTGTTCTTTTTGTTGTTGTTTTCATCTGTTTCCAAACCGCTTTCCGGGTCCTTTTTCATGCGTTTTTCTGGCCTCCACACTCGCCTTTTTCCTATTGTTTGCAGCGCATAATCTTGGCGTTTTCTTTCAGACGAATCGGCGATGAAGAATGCATTTGCACGATATTCCCTGACTATTCCCAGCATTCCCGAGAACGTCATCTCGCATTTGAGACAATGGAACGAGTGGTACGTTTATCAGAATATTGTCAGAAGTTCGAACTACTAGCTCCCTTAGAGCTTAATCTTCTTCTTGTAAAATACAAGCCTTTCTTTTCCCAGTTTCTTCTTCTCTGCACAAATCATAATTGAATCAAGCTCTCTTATAAGAACAAAGAACACCCTCTCCTCCCTCCGATCCGTGCCCTTTTCCAAAGTCCGAAAAGTGTCGTCGTCCATCGGGAAGTCACTCAAAAGTGTGTCGCTGCTCACCGCCCGTGGCGTTATTTCGTGTTTCCCCTACTAATCCACTCGGATAATCCTTGATTGTCTGCACACAAATGCACTCGAATATAATGTAATTTCGTCTTCCTTTCCCTCCATTTTCAGTTTTCATCCGATGCCCTCTTAGTCATCCGGACAGATTGAGCTGATTGAAATGCATACCCAATCACGGATATTAGAATTTTGAAGAGATGAGCGAAATTGAGAAGTTGTCCGGGAGGATCTATGACATTAAACCACGCATTTGATGACAGGGATTCCGCCTCGTTTAGTCTACTTCTTATCACGTGGTTTTCTTGGGAAGTGATTTCATATGAATGAATGGGGGATGGGCTATTTTGAGTTGCAGACTGCTATTTGAGGGATCCTGAGATCTTTGGGAGTTCAGCGATTTCCTGAAGCTTTGACTGGTGGCTGGAATCTCCAAGATTAGATCGAGTGAAATCAGTAGTTATTGCATTCTTAGTGATACTAGATCAAGCTGATAGTCCGAAGCTTCATGCTGCACGAAACCTTTGCAGTCACTTCTTCCTCTTCACTTTTCTCCGTTCCCGTTTTGCCCCTTCTTGCTCTTCCAGCCACTCAGTTCCCTATCCCGTTGCTTCCACTTTTTCTTCTTCTCCACTCTCGTCGCCACCCAACAACGACGGCTCCATCCAGTCTGTGTCTCTCCAACTCCCAACACTCTCCCTCTTCTTCTGCTTCATCCCACCAGCTGCGTCTCCCCGACTCTCGCCTCATCCGAATTGCCTTTTTGGTGAAGAAAAGGAGAGAGAGTAGTGTCATTGGCAGTTGTGTGTGTGGCACATGTGACGAAAAGAAACAAATGCTACATTCTGTTTCTCTCTTGTTTCTTCTTCTTCTTCTATCCGCTCCAATATATATTCCACTTCTGCTCCGGGATCCCGAATTCTGTGCGTGTCTGCATCTCCGCGTGCTTCATTGTTTCTCTCCTCTCTTTTTCTGCTCATTTTCAGTCGTTTTCTTCCCGATTTCCTTCTTCTTTCTCCTTTTCTTTTCCTTTCCATTTCCCCGTTTTTCTCCTTCCAAACCCGACAGAAAACCCATTTATTCTCCGTTCTTTTGTTCTTATTCACCAGAAACTAATGCAATTTTAACGAGAGAAAATGGGAAAACAGAGGGAGAATAAGGAAAAAAGAAAAAGAAGAAGAAAAGTTCAGTTCAGCCAATTTCCCATTCGGCTCCCAGGGTTGTTGGGCTAATTACACTTTTCTTTTTGGAACTGCAATATTGCTCTACTGCTAATACTGCAAATATTCTGTTTTGCACGAACCAGGGATCCTTGCTCATATGAGTCGTTAAGCGGATTCTGAAAGTGTTTATGGAGCTCCAATATCAAAATTTCTGCTGATTACATGCCGTTTTTAGTCGAATTCTCTATGGAGCGCTTCCTGTTTTCATAAAACTTCCAAACTTGATGACGCAGCAGACAATGCACTCCACTTAATTCGATTCATGCCGTCGTCGTCGTCAATTCGACGTCACCATCCCATCGCCTATATCTGACTCCAAACTTTCAATTAAGTGTCCATTTATATATTATTCTGGCCCCAGTCCCGCCTTTTTCTTGGCATAAGCCGACTCCGCAGAAACTAATCAACATAAAACAAAAATGTGGAAAGAGAGAGAGTCGGTCGGGAGGGACGCAAACGCAAAGGGCGGCTCTCCGAATGAATTCTAATCGAATCTCTTTCGCCTCTCGACGACTACAATTCCATTTCGGTGTGATCTTAGGCTGAGAAGAGTGAGTGACTAACCGATTTCTCACGGAATTCATTCCACAAGTGAATCGGCTCCAGGACCCGAAGTTCGGGGTTCCTGATTCTTCTACAACGTCACAATGAACTTTAAACTCAACAAAGCGTGTCGGAATACATAAATCTCCAAATTTAGCATTGATCCTGAAATGTCATCACGAACCACAAACCTTTCCGAACCACCTGTCTCTTTCCGTCGATCCGAATCGATAAGCTCACACCTCCCCCTCATGTATTTTCCACTTGACTAGCTGAAATCGAATTTCCGTCCGTCCGGCTCGTCATCTGCTCCATCTGCTCGGTTTGCTCCACGAGTCCCACCACTTCCAGCCCTCTCCCGGGGGCAGTTTCAGCTTCCCTCTCGCTCTTTTTCACTTCTCCGTGAATAATTCATGGTTCTTCTGGCCGAGCATGTGAGTGTGAGTGTGTGTGGTTGCTCCGACGGGGACGAGACCAGTTTCATTCACTATTTAATTCATTCATTCACCCGTTTCCCCCTTCACTCTTTCAGCCTTCTTCCATCCACTTTTTATCGACGACATTCACATTTTTTGTCTGGAGATAGAAAGAGCGAGCATGTTTCGAATGTTCCCAGATCCGCCTAGTATCATTTGGACACGTCACACTTCACTGAAGCGTAATCAAATGAATCTCTGCTTCTGAAAGATCCGATTTGACGTGCTTGGTTTGGGGCAAGAAGAAGATCAAACACATTCAAATCACATCTTTTGCAACACTTTCCATCTTACCCGTAGTGCTGGGGAACCAGTTGAACTAACATATCCCTTTCCTAAACTTCCTCTTGATCAGTTGGAATCCCTCCTAAACCCTTGACAATCTGTCAGATCAACCGACCAAACCGCCCACTTCCGTCACTTTGGTTTCTCTGCCCACTCTTCTTGTACCTTTCTGGCGAGAGGGCCGCCAAATCCCGAAGATAAACGAGCCATCCCTCCCCAAATAACCGGACAGAATCTTCTTATTTCCATCTCTTCCCCATCCTCTCCATATGTATTTTCTTCTTCTTCTTCTGCTCAATATTCCATTTTCCAGGATGGTCGGCGACACATCGGACGACACTCCGGGTCCCTCCACCTCACCGTCGACCACCACGGGGACTGTCGACCGAAGATCCCTGTTGTCGGCTGCCTCGATGGTCCGACAACAGTCTGACACGACTGGAGTGCGGAGGTTGGTGAGGGCGAGAGCCGTGCAGGAGGACGACGAGGCACCTCATTCCAGCAACAATGTGAGTGACAAAATATATTATTATCCTTCCAGTTTGAAATGCGTAATGCGCGTTTTTCACGTTTGAATTTGGCGGGTGGTCTCGAGTGGAAGAGCCGGTTTGTGAGAAAAGTTACGGTAGCCGGGCGCCGTAAATCGATCCACACCCAGCGAGACCCGCCCGCGCAATTCAAACTATGAAAATTGCATTACGCATTTCAAACTGGAAGGATAATAGAAAATCTATATCCTTATCGGTCGACGTCATAAAAAATTGCGTTCATTCGCGAGGGGAATGAATAGTAGAAAATCAATGCCTAAACCGATGCGGGCGAGGGATCATAAAAGTGCACAAACAACCTCTTATAGAAAACGGATCGAGTAGCACTAGTATTAGAGATAAATCTTCGCAAAACCCGGTGTCCTAATCACCCGAATTTCGACACATGACTCACATCAGTCATCCACTCCCCATGAGTTAATGACCACGTTCTCTTCAGCCCTCCGAGATCTATTTTTAAAAACGTTTCCTACTTTTCCGCTAATAGACCCTTTCAGTCATTTATGATTTCTTGATTTTCTCAACTTCTAAATATCCGAAACCACCAATTCGTGGCGCTTCCGGGTCCGTGTGCCTGCCCACAACAACTCGGTTCCCCCGGGAACCATCACGTGATAATTAGGGGATCGGGAGGGTTTGACGTCGGTGGCTAGACGGAGATCAATTAGCCCCCGGATTGTGTCATTCTCACGCGGAAATGCAGTGGGAAAGACCCAGTTGCCAAGAAACTCCCAGAAACTCTTGGTCCAACGTAGTTACTCTGGAGACTTTTCTTGATTCACTTGATATTCCCTAGGTGATCCAGCCCACGGGTTCTCGGAATCTGTTTTCTAGTACTGATAGAATGACATGGTTCTGATCGGGTCTGATGCTTCCTCCTCCCCTCGATTTCAAAGATCCGAAACAGATGATCGTGAGACTTTCAAACTTTTCGCTTAGTTACTCCGAAGCTCGTATAATCTTTTTCAAAAAACTATTGATCATCCTGATCATCTTGAACAGTGGAAGGCGGCTTTGTTAGTTTAGTGAAAAGCAGAAACCAGTTTCGCTCATTCCTCCTTTTTCCACGTGTTTCTGTCCCACTTATCACCGGTGTCGCGTTGTGCTCGAATGCTGTCAGGGACCAGTCGCCGGCTCATAATGGCCATGGATTGTTCCCCGGGGAGCATCTAAGAGAGAGGAGCACACAATGTACTGCGCCACACTTTCTTGTCCCGTTTTTCGCGGGGTCCCTTCTCGTTTCGTTTCAAAGTCGGTCTTCCAGACACAGACACCCCATTGATGAACACACACACCGATTCTTTCCATGTTTTCATTCCTCTCTTCTCTCTCTCTTTTTTCTTTCTTCAGTCCCGAACACGATCTCTTCCTCTCTTTTTCAATTAAAACTTACTTTGAAAGTGAGAGGTCCCGAAGAGAAAGAAGAGGACAATTGACGGAAAGAGGGTCATAAATGGCTCCCTGCGAGGCGAGGCGAAGTAGGAGAGAACTATTCTCTCGCGCCCTTCTTCTGCCTTCTTTCCATATCATAATTGGAGTGAGAGGGTGAGAAGAAGCGGCACAAGGAGCAGTCTTTGAAGACAAGAGTCCTTGCCTTTGGCCACTTGAACTTTTTTCTATCATCCATCCATCAAAAATGCTTCTGCTTTCTGCCACTCGCCGTGGGCGTCGTTTTCCATTTCAAGTCAAGCACATCATTTGGAATTGACGAACGGATTCGTCTAGAATCCTTGTTGAAATTGCTGATCTTTCGGAGCATTCTTAGTTGTATCGCGTAGGTCTTGGTTTCAACCCTAGAGAAGCCTGAACCTCCATCCGGTACTATCACGCAATACTTACAACACTAGCTTCCCGAGAACCCAATCAACTTTACGACTACAGAGAAACTATACCTGAAACCTATCTGAATCAAAGCAAAACAACCAAATAAGAAAAGAAATGGAGTTAGCACTGCTTTCTCTGCACATTTCATCACTACAAAAAGGGAACCGAGACCTCGGAAGCCAGTGTTCCGCGTGTTCCTCTCACCTTATCACCCATCCATTCCATCCTGAATGGGTTCAATCAGAAGCAGCAATAAAAGCCAAGTGTCAGCCACTCGATGGTGTCATTCCGATCCCACTTGTGCTCATTTTCCTCTGCCTCCACCACCACCACCGCCGCTTCATCTTCCACTCCGCATATCTCTCGTGGTTGTAACAATGTCCCGTCCCTGGCCCAGTTGCAACATTCTCTCCTCCCTCACTTCCTGCTCTTTTGCCACGTCATCTCGTTCCGTTTACCCATTTAATCATACTGTAATGGGGACCATTTCGTGGGCTCCAAAAAGGGGACCGAGTGCACGCCACGAATAATGAGAAAAGGCGCTCGCGCCGCCATGACGCCTTCTTTTTTTACGAGGTTGCATAAATCGAAACGACGTCGACCGACGGGGAGGCGTATATATGTGTATATATATCAAACGCCTTCTTTTCCCTTCTTCTGCACTACCCTCAATCCGTCCTTTTCTTCCAGCTCGCCGCCACAATGTCACCCAATTTGTCGAGGCCGACGCGATATGTCAAGGTGAGTCCGTTGACACGTTCCGGGTGCGAGAACATGAAGAACCGAGGGGTCTGAACCTCTGTTAGCAAAGATTGGAGACGTTACTGTATCTGAGAACGTATTCCATCATGCTGCAAACTTCCTCTCCTGCACTTTGATACCCTCTGCACGTGTCTGAAAGTAGAATACGTCAGCAGCACCCTGCACCTTAACTCAATTGGAAGCTAGATTAGAGGAAAAGTTACGGAAAGCAGAGCACAATATGGGGACCAGATGATAGATGGATTTCTAACTAGGGAAGTCCTCGAGGAGGCGATTCTAGAAAAATTTGAAAAAAATACTGGAAAATCGAGCACATTTTTCTCTATTCTCCGGTGTTTTCAAAAGCTGCGAAATACTAATCTGAAGCATGTTATGACCCATTTTAGTGCTGAAAACGTCGTTTTTTGCCCTCAAAATCACCAGAAATGAATTTTTCTTAAAAATTTTCACGTCAAATTATCGAAAATTATGGATTTAGTGCAAAAAAATGGCCTTTTTAGCACTAAAACAGGTCATAACTTGCTTCAACTCACTATTTCGCAGATTTTGAAAACGATGAAAATATCAGAAAAATGTGATCGATTTTTTAGTATTTTTTTCAGATTTTTCTAGAACTACCACTTCAAGGACTCCCCTAGTAAGAATGTTTAGAAATGTTTGGGAATGAGTTCATAAACATATTGTGAGATCTAGAACATTCTCAAAAACTTGAGCTTCTCTGGAGCTTACTGGAGGGAAAATTCTTGGGAATCCTCATTTCCATTTTGTTTTTTTCTTAGGTTAGGTTGGTTGAGCAAAAGGCAGCTTAGAGAAGAGCTCAAAACCTCTAGGACCCTCTCATAAATTTCAGTTCTTTAGTTGATTCGACCTAGTTAGAATCTATTGTGATGTAGGTATCATCGGAAGGTCAACTAAGCCTTCCGACTGATCAGAACGGGATTTGTAAATCCAAAAACCAATCAACCAGTGTGTTCTGCTGTTCCATTTTTATCCGTTTCCCAGAAGAAAACACCCAAAAAAGGCATGCCATTTGGAGAGGGCGAGCCGTTGCAACGGATCAGTGATTTGCTCGTTTTCTGACTTGTCTCACGTAGAGTTCTTATTCTCTTCTTTCTCCTTTTGACTATAGTGACGTGGAATTTATGTGCCACTTCACAGAGAATGATGAAAAGCAATTCAATCCAGTACGAAATTGCCTGGCAACCGCCGCGAAGTGCGTGATGCAGGGAATACTTTTCACGGAAATGGGAAAGTGAAAAGAAGAAAAAAAAAGAGCAAAACTGAATCAAATCAATGCTAAATGAAGTCGGTCAGGGGGACTAATCCCACTTAGCCTCTCAACATGTTCAATTCAACTTGACGGAAGTCATTTTCCCCTCACTCTCTTCTTTTTCCTCACTCGGGAAAGATAAAAACGAGAAAAAGTGTCAAATGAACTAGTCGATTTGTTTGTTTTCCATTCCTCGTCGTTTCCTCATCGGGTGGTCCATCTAGAGAAGAAGCCGTAGAGTGAGAACTGCTCGATTCGGGGCAGTCTTCTCTCTTCGCCCCGTTCCACTTGTGATATCTAAATGTACACTTTTCAGTCGGTTTCCCAGCAGCGAAGCGAGAGTTACATCCAGCTCAATCAGTACAGGCTCATGGAGGAAATCGGACAGGTTAGTTTGTTGGGATCATCTCTGCTTTTCTAAGGGGGTAATTTGATCCGAAAGCGCTTTATGAGTCATTCAGAAAGTGTTAGTTCAGAACTTCTCATTTTCTGGAAACATAAAAGTATTTGAGTACTTGGACTATTCTAAAAATCGTGTCCTAAATCCGGAAAAATCTAATCCTTCAGAGTGTAGCAAGCACGCACTTTAAATATTTCAGACAAAATCCCACAATATTCTTGGAAAATTGTTCTTTGAAAAAAAAAGAAATTAGGTGTCAGAAAGTGCGCGCAAAAAAAGGGACCTTAACTCTTTGATACCACCTCTAAGTTCTCTTGTTTTCAAGGAAGACGGAAGCAACATAATGCTAAGAACTAGAGTCCGAGTGGGTTCTCCGGTTGCTGTTCGTTGTCCATAAAACCATTCGTATCCTCTGTGATAGACGTGTTTAACTATACGCATCATATTTATGTGAACCCTAAACTTAGAAGTTTTGTATGTAAATTGGTTTCTAGAAGTTTTGTTAGCCGTGGACAACCATAACCTGTCATTCCTAGTGTTCATTGAGTTTCCCATCAACCTTGTCAATGTTCAGGGCTCTTACGGAATCGTCAAACTTGCGTACAATGAGGAAGACAAGAATCTGTACGCGTTGAAAGTTCTCGACAAGATCAAACTGCTCAAGAACTTTGCTTGTTTCCGACAACCACCACCACGGAGGAACAAGGAGAATGCAGCCCCGTCAGTGCTCCGAAACCCTCTACAATTGGTTCAGAAGGAGATTGCCATTTTGAAAAAACTGTCTCATCCGAACGTCGTGAAGTTGGTGGAAGTGCTCGATGATCCAAATGACAACTACTTGTACATGGTGTTCGAGTTTGTCGAGAAAGGCTCTATCCTGGAAATACCAACTGATAAACCACTGGACGAGGACACTGCTTGGAGTTACTTCCGGGGAACACTTTGCGGGCTGGAATACTGTGAGTTGAGAGGATGTTATGGAATAGGAAACCCTAGAGGTGTTCTGTTCGTGATGTGCGGACGTCATTTGGGATTCATAACCAAAACAATAATAGAGATGATGACGATTATTCATTGTTTTCTTTTCAGTACACTATCAGAAAATTGTGCATCGAGATATCAAACCATCAAACCTGTTGCTCAGTGATATAGGACAAGTTAAAGTGAGTCGATGTGATCAGGCATACTCGCAACACAACGGATCTTTCTCAGATCGCCGATTTCGGAGTTTCCTGCGAGTTCGAAGGCATTGATGCATTCCTTTCTGGAACTGCCGGAACCCCTGCTTTCATGGCTCCAGAGGCATTGACAGAAGGAGCCAATCACTTCTATTCGGGTAGAGCACAAGATATTTGGTCTCTAGGAATCACTTTGTATGCTTTTGTTATTGGAACTGTGAGTTTTCTTTTTTGCAAAGCAATCTAAAGTTTTCTTTTCAGGTTCCATTCGTCGATAGCTACATTATTGCATTGCACAAGAAGATCAAGAACGATCCGATTGTATTCCCTGAATCGCCAGTTTTGAGTGAAGAACTGCGAGATCTGATCCTTGGGATGCTCAAGAAAGATCCAGGACATCGGTTGATGCTGCATGAGGTCAAGGTGCATACTTGGGTGACACGAGACGGAACAGTCAAGATGCCATCAGAACAAGAGAACTGTCACTTGGTCACTGTCACAGAAGAAGAGATTGAAAACTGTGTGAGAGTCATTCCACGGTTGGATACTCTGATTCTTGTGAAAGCAATGGGTCATCGAAAGAGGTTTGGTAATCCCTTCAGGTGAGAAAAGGAATACTTCAAACCTTCATCAATCTATTCAGGAACAAACTAAGTGCCCAATCAAGCATCCGCGACAGACGGAAGAGCTCTTCTGTCAAGGATCCCACCTACGTCCCTCCACCAAACTCACCACCTGCAGTTTCCAATAACAATTCTTCAAAGTATGTCAAGGCTTTATCGAAATTTTGAAACAAACAAGAACATTTGCAGAGTTGATCGTCCCGAAATCAAATGCATCGAGATGAACTTGACGGGTCTGACTCTCAAAGTCGACGAGGCAATGCAGCCGAAAGTCGAGTCGGCCAGACAGTAGCCATTCCTTCCCTTCCATTTCACCGGTTTTCCCATTCCTAGATCTCATTTACATCGACTTTTCTCCCTAATTCTCATCATCATCGCCTCCTGTGTTAACTCTGCTTCTTCGGCTTGTTTCCCCTCACAACCTCTTTTTTGTGTCGTTGCATTGAATTGTTCTAGAACTGTACTAGAAGTGCCTCTAATTGCCGCTGATAAACTTATTTGGATTATGAAAGTCTTATGAAAGGAGAAAGGAACAATCTAGTCCCTGAAATCTGTAAAAATACATGTTATCACTAGGTTTGTTTGACTCGTTTGAATTGTTTTCCAGCTGAACACTTTCATGTTTCTCGCTCCTCAAAACAGCTGTTTTCGAATGCTTGTTTCTCTGATCTCTTATCAGTGATAAACAACACGAAAAGCATTTAGAATGAACAACTACATTCAAGAGAAATGTACAAATGGTTAAAGATCACATACAATAAATACGAGGTCTGATATACAAAGAAATACAAAGTGGTGCAGTGGTGGTACATCACAGAATCGCGTGTGTATATCGTAAGAGGTAAGAATGGAGTGACGTGTGAGATCGTGAATAGAGGGAACCCAGAAGTTGAAAGCGAATGAATCCAATGAATAGAGTGCACACCGGTAGGGAACGAGACCAAGTTGGGGGAAGGCTACAGAAACGGGGTAATGGTACCTAGGGACAAGAGAACAGATCTAGAACAACGAGGATTCGGGAGTCGGAGTGGAGCATCTCGTGTCGGATCGTCCGTTCTGCTGTTTTAAGAGACTAAGCTCCTCCGCTTCCGTGAGGAATCGTTGTTTCGCGACATCGTAGGTCGGTTCGGGAGCAGTTTCAGACTCCTCTTCAGTCTGCTCTTTTGAGCTCTTTGGCTTCACTTCTGAAGTGACATCGACAGGGTACATGTAACCTGAAAAACAAAATTCTGTAAAAAGCAATTTGAGCTGAGAGTTAACCTTGTTCAGTTGATAGTGGGAGCTCCGGAGGTGGAGGGCAGTTATCCTTGCTTGGATCTAAAGTCGGATGAGAGACACTTGAGGGATTCTGATGCCATTTCTTCAACTGTTCCATGTCTTCTGGCTTTGTATATGATTCTTTCGTCTCTTCTGACTGATCCTTTGACTCTTTCGAATCTGGAGAAACTTCAGATTCTTGCACAACTTCCGAATCCCTCGAACCTTCTTTATCATCGGCCAATGACTTCATGCTTCCCCCACTGATATATCCCTCCGATCCTTCGACATACTTGCTTACAATACTCCAAATGCGAGAGAATGCACAGGCTGCCGTGATCCTGCCAGACTGCTCCTTCTCCCACATCTCTTCGACCACTTGAGCCAGAGATCTGACGTATTTATGTCCAAGAATCTCTTCTCTGAACTCGGGTCTCTTGTTGTTCTTGCAAACATGTGTGTATATCTTCTGATTCATTGCATTTGCCGTCGCAGCCTCTACTTCTTTCTCATACGGCATTTCATATGGTGGTACAATATCATCTGATGCCAGTTTCGTCCGTTGCAGAACTTCCCAACACACCAGAGACATCGAGTACACATCCATTGCCTTGAAGGCACTTGCTGCGAAGTCAGTGGCTCCTTCGAGCATCTCCGGAGACATGTATCGTCGAGTCCCCACTTGTCCCAGTAGATCCGTGTTATGAAGATCGTGGCTGTAGAAGCGTGCCAGTCCAAAGTCCCCAATACACGTCGTAAAATCGCTCTTTACCAGAATGTTCTTTGACTTGATGTCCCTGCAAAACAAACTGCTGATAACTGCACTTTGCCCGACCAGAAAGCCCCCCTTGCTCTTTTGCTCTTCTTCTGTTCTTTCTTGCTTTTCGCAAAACATCACACGTGACTTTTATCACTTTGTAACAAAGCTGCGATAAGCCGATTCCCTTGCAGCCCCAGAGCATTTCTTTCCTCCTACCTACCTGTGGATTATCTGTTGCTTCGTGTGGTCATAGAACACAGATTTCGGGTCGTGCAAGAACTGAAGACCATCGAGCATTGTGAGAATGAAGCGGTTTGCCATTGTGATACTGATAGGAGTTGATTTGAGAAGATCATAGAGACTGAGTCTCTCGTGGAAGTCCATCACAATCCAGTACTCTCTATCGAATTCTTTGGTAAGGTGCATTTGAAGAACACACGGACACCACTTTGGCAGTTTCAATAGCTCATCGTAGATCTTTTTCTCGTAGACGTAGCTCTGTCGAGACTGCTCTCCAAATCTCTTTACTGCCACAACTCGCTCGCTTCCACTTTCATCCGTCCATTTTGCCTTGTACACTTGAGCGAAGTTACCGTTGTTTATCAACTGAAACACTAATGGCTTTGGTGTTTCTCGAAGAATGAAATTACCTCTAAATCAGTGATTTGTGGATCGTTTGGAGTAGGAATCATGTCCAATTTCTCATGACGAACGAGCGGCGGAGGAGTGAATCCAGTCTCCAAGTCAAATTGTGGTTCCCTCTGTTCCGCTCGTACCAATGGTTCCTGAGTATTCTAAATTTTTCAATGACTTTTGAAGACTCTTCTAAACTATCTTACCATTTTCATATAGCTTTTTTTCTTTCTCTTATTCATTATAAAACAAAACGCTAAGAATACTGCCGCAATTCCAAGGAACATGATGATCAGGAGACCAACGACACACCATACCAAGTTGTCTTCTGGAAATGGATAGGTACTTGGAGTTCCCTTGTGCTAATACGATTGATCCATTGATGCCCCGGTTCGAAAACAAAAACCTACTTTTCTGCTCCTCGTTCACTGTTGTGACTTCGGATGCCGTCTCGATTTCTGAAATGTTTCTAGTGTGTATATAGTGACAGATAGTCGTTTTTGTGAACAGAAGGTATGCTTTGGTTACTTGGGAACCCACAGATGTGACCTATACCAGTTTTGGTATGCGTTTTCTACTTTGCAGGCCCACACTGTGTAACTGAAACAGATATAGGTCTCATCCCCAGATCCGCAGATAACCGAAGCAAGTGAGATATGATGGTGCTGTTGATTCCGTCAAACACAATGAAAATAAAAGAAGTGGTTTACTTTCCTTTTCCGAAGCCAAAAACAGAACGAAATAAAAGAAGGAAACAGGGGGGAAAACGGATAGGGATAGAGAAAGAATAGAAGAGGGTGCTGGGGGTGAGCTATGACGACATGCGTTTTGATGTAAAGCGGGGATCATAATGACACAAGCAACTATTCGGCAAAGGAAAGTGTGGTAAGGGGTGTGCGGGATAGAGAAACTGAAGGTGCGGGGTGCATGAGAGATCTCACTGACCCTTCGGAGGCAATGCTGCTGGATTGAGCATGTGGATAGGTTCATTGCAGCGAGTCTTCGTGCAGCAGCACATGGCGACTCCACTGCGGCTCACGCGTTCCTGACGGCACTGAAAGACCCTCCCAGATAGAACCGTGTTAGCGAGAAGCGGACGAAAGCACTTACCACATCATCGTCGACGCAACCCATCATATCTTTGTGCTGGTACTGCATACATCCGAGAGTCTTGTACAGATTTTTCGGCGCTATCAGATACTTTTCCGTTGAGTTTGATTTCACCTGAAAGGACTCTGATTTGATATGTTCTGACATGTTCTATTTTGTAAAAAGTAAGACTACGGTACGTATATGTCAACATCCGAAAGTCATTTCGAAATCAGAATCGGTCATGTCCATGTCAAGTATAATCTTGTCAACACATTTTCTCGAAATTGTCATCTCGAATCTATCACGAGTTATTTCGTTGCTCCCTTATTTCAGAAAAGTCAGAAGTCGGTCATAAGATAGCATCCAGAAGGTATAAGGAGGAAGAAAAAAGAAGAAGACGAAGAACAAGAAGCAGTCAGTCATGAATAACGAATGAAACAATATGTGGAACGAGCCCCCCTCGTGACCAGAAACAACATGTTCTTCTCTCTTTTGCAGACTCACTTCCAAGTTCTCATCCCATTTGAAAGTAGAGAGGCAACCGGTGACCTTCAAATGATTCTCCGGAAGGCATTCTTTGTATGTCACTTCGCAGGTGCCGTTCTTCTCGCAAGCCATCTCGTCGAATTGCTGCAACACTTTATATCTGGAAAGAGGCAAGTAGTTGTTGCTTACCGCGCACTCGATGATCTCGTCTTCTTGCTCTTCGCTGCTCGAGTCACTCGTTGTCTTTCCAGTCGTCAGTTGCGCCGGATCGACATCAGCCTTAACTTTATCTCCGTTTCCCTTAACATCATCGGCTGATTTGACTAAGGTGCTCACCCACTGAAAAGTACGGTTGTTTGGGAACTCTTGTCTTTTTCTGTCAACTCACTTCTTTCTCCACTGCCTCTGTTTCCAGTCGTCCGTCACGTCCATCTGGGGCGGCGCTGATCAGTGTGAGAAAGATCACTGCGACGAATAACATAATCTTGAGCCGTACAACCCCCTTCTCGTTCATCTCTGAAACAGAAATAGAATAGGAAATCAATGGGAAGAGGTACATAGGAGCAAGAAGAAGAAAAGGGAGAGGCAGAGCAGGTATGATTGGTCAGTTTCCAACTCTTATCAATCGAGGTACACCATGTTGACAAACAAACAAATGTTGCCGAACTGCTCTGCCAGCACAAGAACTCCGCGAAGTGACATGGAATCGAAGTACGAATGGGAGGAGAGCGGAAGAGGTGCTCGAGGGGGAGGAGAACGAGAGCCAAAGCCAGTAGCGAAGAAAGCCCGTCGCCCAGCACTCTTTTATAGCGCCTCGGCTCAGGGTGAAGAGGCGGAGTCAAAGGACGAATGGGGCGGGACTGGAGGTGTCCGAGAAGTGAACGGACGAAAGAGATCCGGAGGAGGAAAGGGGAGGAAGATGTAGAGAAACACGACACACAACAAACATGCTATTTCGGATCAACGCCTTTTGGGTGTAATGCTCATTAAGAAGTCATCCGGAGCTCATGCAGCTTCATTATGATTATGGAGGATGGGGGCAAGAGGTCATTCATTATTCTCACGGACAGATCTCGATTCCGGAATGGACTTTATTGAATTGCTTACTGGCTATTTGAGTACTGATCCGGACGAAGAGCACCTCGGAGCTCTGTGAGCTGTTTGGAGGAAAAGAGGAATCAGTTTGTATCCGATGCACTTCCATTACCACGTCACGATCACCTCTTATTGACAACCCGTGCTCTTACACAAAAAAAAGTGTAATCAGGAATTCCGCTGCCTCTCTGTTTTGCTCGTTTTTCTCGGAGAGAACTCTCTGCTCGCGGAACAATTCTGCAAAAGACGCCACCCCTCACACAAGAACGACATTCTCGAGTTTCATCTGCTGCAAAAAAGGGAAAGAAAGCGGTCGCATTGCACCGCCGCATCGGGCATGTGAACGTGGGATTCGTGAATCGAGCCGGGGCACAAGAAACGAGTTGGTTTTTGTGTTTCCCAAGTATAACTAGAACTAGAAATGTTTTCGCGTGACACCGTTGCAGCTCAAGCGCACGGGGGAAAGCTCAAAGCTCTGCTTATTAGAAACTGCGGCTCTCGGCCTCGCCCGCTCGCTCACACACCTTGGCGCGTCCGAATGGACAGAAAAGTTCTGCGAAACTTGTAATTGGCTGTTGCTGTTTGTTTACGGACTTCGCTTCGACACGGACGCCCTACATCAAACATCTGAAAGTGACACAGCACCTTGTTTCAGCATGCCGGGGGAACTGTCAAGCCATTTGTGCATGGAAGGGATGAATGACTGGAGAAGTGAAGTAACGTTTCAGAAAGTGCTAGATGGGAAGAAGCAGACTCTACAGTACACTTCACAAGTTTCTTTAAAACTTTGATGAGAGGGAAATGTGGAGGAAACATTTCATAAACTAGGGTTTCCCTCGCAACTTCTAAAAAGTTATCACTACTTTTTCCTATTAGGGAAAAATATCCGTTGTGAACCACTAACGGAAAGATGATATATTGGTTAGTGAACGAAGGAGACGGTAGAAGAGAATGAGAGTTGGACAGGGGGAGGTGGTGATTCCAATTTCCATTTCTAACGATGATTTCTGAATGACTACCGGCCAGCAGCAGCAGAATCGTCAATACATTAAACGCCGGTTTCCAGTTCGAGGTCAATCATCACAGAGGACTTGTTTGCTTTTGTTCATCCCCATTCTATTACCAATTGAAAGAAACAAAGTATCGTTTCGGGTAGGTATACCTTATCCTATGAGAGAGCTGTGGAGATGGACCGGAAGAGGAAAACAACAAGGAACGGACTGAGCTGGACCGTAATGTGAGGGAAGGAAAGACGGCTGGTAATATGGTGTGGGAAGAAGCGGGAGGAGAAGTGCAACAGACGCAGAAAGAAAGAACAGCTGCTAGGCACCGGAAGAAGATGAAAAGATGGATACAGTGGGAAGAAGGAAGAGACTCAGAGATGAGTTGCTAAGGAGATGTAAGCGGAATTGAGAGAAAGAAGGAGGAGACATTGAAATAAACAAAGACGGAGGTGACAGAGAACTGTTCCGTTGCGAACAGTTCGAGAGGTGGTTTTCCAAGTTCCTCGTTCCTCTCTAATCATATACTCGTGGTAGGATGGTGGGCATTTTGTGAGCTGTTCGGGGGAGAGTGTCGAAATAGAATACATATCGGAGGAGGGTGCCGGCGGGCACGCGGAATTCGTTGTTGACTAGCCTGCGTCTCGCCACGACGCTCACATTCATCGCCTCCCGAGAGAGGGCCGCCGGGGCCACGAGTACGCACACACCGCCCATCTCTCGCCTTCTTTTCCTCTCTCTATCTTTCCCTTTTCTACCTTCGTTTTCTCTCTTTCTCTTTCATTTCCTCCCGTGTTCGATTTGCAGAGAAGAGAAGAAGAAGAAGGAATCGGAATTTCAGCCAGGCAACAGGGAGTGTGAGCGCGGGGTGTGAAGGAAGTAAGGGGCGCGTGCGTGTGCCGCTGCACCAGATTATGCAAAGCTTGGAAGAAAGCGAGAAGGAAAAAAGAAGGAAAAGAAGAGGAAAGGACAATGTAATTTCCCCCTATCCAAGGTCGCAGCGCACATTGAACGTTCTTTTCAAAGTGGCTACCGATTCTGATGTGTACTGTCTCCTGAATCGCCTGGAAGATGTGTATCGGTCTTGCGTCAAACTACACTTGTTAGGTGGGAAATGTCACGGAAGAAAACACTCAACTCTAATTTGGAAGGGTTTAAAGGGAGGGAACTGTACTTTGGAACCAAGGAATCTGCAAGAGGACCTCACTGACAAATGACCTGTACTTTGTCAGTGATATATGCGAAACAAATACAACCAAAACACACGCCGATTGCTCAGCCGTGCACGGTAGTCTTAAAGGGCATGCTCCGTGCAAACAGCCACAATGGAACTCTCAGATAGTTCAAAAATCCACAGTGGTCAGTCAGAAGGTATCAATCAAATCAACCGAGTCCCCTGGTGCAGAGTGCAACACGGAACTAACTAATTGCCGGGTTCAACTCAAATGCTATTCATCTAAATAGAGCAATAACATCTGTTTTCAACTCGTGCTATCCAGATCAAGTTCAATTCGTGCAAAATACTTGCAAAAAGTGTGAAAATGAAATTGGGTCAGTGACCGGTGCAGTGCCAGCCGGACCAGTTGGCAGGTGGTGCCCGGCCCGATCATCCGCCTTTTTACACAACATTCGTTGCTAATACTTTAATGTTTTGGGTCAATTACAAGGTCAGGCAGGTGTCAACGATTAGAGAGACCCGTGGACATTTATTTCTTGAAAAGGGAATCAGAGATCTCAAAGATGACGTTCTTCGTGTAGCGTATGTCCTCCTCGTTGGTCAGGGGACTGCCGACGCAGAGACGCAGGAAGAAGACTCCGCGGACCTGAAAATGAAGAAATGCTTCTTGAAACTAATCCCTGATAATCTCTCCGAATAATCACTAAACGACATCCAACACCACCCATCTGCCCCAAACTTCCAACGTATTATCTCTATCGTGATCTCAGAGAATCTAGGGATATCTCTAGTTGCGATCCCGAACAAACTAATCAAAATAGTCACCGTAGAGGGAACCAAGTGGACACGACGATCTCTGTTGATGGCCGTGCACAGACGCTCGTTGTCGCAGTTCGAATGCTGAAGGAAAAAAAAGAACTTTGGAACTTTGAAAGTGATTCTCTCACATTCTTCAGGCGGAAAGTGGCCAATCCGAGATGCGGCGGAGTAAAAAGTTCAAACTTGCCACCCTCGACGATGATCTTTGCAAAGTAGTGAGCCATCTTGACGGTCTGCAAAAAGATCGATGTTTGATTCCTTGTTACGCACGTGGGAAACTCACCGTTCTCTGATACTCTCTGATCTTTTCAATGCCAAGGTTTCGCAGAGTGAACCACACTTTCAGCGAGCGGAATCGACGGCCCAGAGGGACTTCCAAGTGCTGAAATAATCACAGATGAGGTGTCAGAACCCAGCACTCACTCTGAAATCCGAGTTGGTGGACTGATACTCATGGGCCAGATACACGGGATCCACGTTGAAGTAGCGAGCCGCGTAGTTTCCGTTTTTGAAGAACATCGGGGAACAGTCAAAGTTGATGAGTCCCGCTTTGTGGAGGTTGAAATTGTACGAGTCGACGTATTCGAGTCCGCGAATCAGGTATCTGTACTCTGGACAGAATGCAAACGATCCTGAAAGAAAAATCTTGTGTTAAGTTCAAGCTGCAGACAGGGCTCACCAGCGTAAGCAGCATCCACGTGGAAGAAGAGTCCTTCTTCTTTGCAAATCGGACCCAGTTCATCTACCTGATCGACGGCGCAGGTTGTAGTGGTTCCGACGGTGGCGATGTACATGAATGGGATCCATCCACGGGCTTTGTCTTCCTGAAAACCAATTAATTACTTTGTGTCAAGGACTGAATCTCACCTGAACAGCCTGACGAAGAACCTCTGGCTCAAGTCCGTAGTTGCCCAGATAGTTCCTCTTCGACTTCAATTTCCGGTAACGAACTCCAGCAAGCATGGCTCCTTTCTCGATGGAAGAGTGAGCAGTATCACAGAAGTACAACACAAAGTCCTTGAAGATGGTCGGATCGTGGTAGTAGGCAGTGACAACTCCAGTCGAATCGTAATCCTCTTGATCGGCTGGTGGCCAATAGAACAAGTTACGGAGTGCCTTCCAAGTAGTAGTCTTCTGCAGCCATTTGTACAACGTCGGTTGCGACTTGATCTCGTCCACTTTAGCGGATCTTCCGGTCATGATAGCAATGAGTGTCGAGTCGGAACCCGAACTTTGGATGATTCCGCAGCCAGGTCCGGGATGCGAGTTCTTGAAGTATTCGGGAAGTCCCATGAGGTCGACGAGCCAGTCGAGTGATGACTTTTCGAGTTCCGTCATGGACGGACACGCAATCCACGTGAAACCCACGGAAGCGATCCCACTGCTCAGAATATCCGCGAGAATCGAATGATAGCCAATTCCAGTGGGAAAGTAGGCGTAGAAGTGTGGGTGATTCCAGTGTGAACTCCCATTTAAGACCACCTTCTCCAAATCCGCATAAATCTTTTCCCAGTCTTCCGGAGCATTTGGAGGTGTCGCCGGTACCAGAGCCTTCATGAATCCTGGTTTGACATCTGGAAGTGGTGTCCGCTGACGAATGTTATCCCAGTAGTCGGCGACGATATCAATCATCTTCTTTCCTTCGACACGAAGTTTTGCAGAGTCCATTGTTGCGGATTCTCAGTCTACCTTTTGTAGCGAAGCGAGAAATGTCTAATTGGTGTTCAATGACTCCATCTCTCCACATTACGCAATCACCACGGTCAACACGTTGGCCGGGATAATCCTCTATCTTCCCGCGTGTTACGTGAAACCCACGGATCAGTAACATGTTCCGTAACACTCCTTCCGGTCACGCACCTGTTTCTCACCTAATTGATCAATTATTTCATTTATACATGAAGAAGAAGAAGCATGGTTATACAAGGGAAGCAATGAAAAGTAGGATAGGCAATCTAGAATAATCGGTCAGTGATTTCGTAGATGACGTCGCGGGCAAGAATGACATCATCGAGATTGGTTAGCTGGCTGCAAACAACCATGCGCAGGAAGTAGGTTCCGTGGACCGTGGACGGGACAAGATGGATGCGGCGGTCCTCGTTGATGGCGTTGCACAACTTCTCGTTGTCGGCATTCGTCGACTAAAAGTAATACATGTTGACAAGAAAATACCAACAACTCACATTTCTCAATCGGAAACATGTCAACCCTAGGTGCTGGGGGACGAAGTGTTCGAAACGACCGTCTTCGAGGATGAGTTTTGCGAACTCGCTAGCAAGCAGCTCCGTCTGAAACACATCTTGTCATCTCTTTTCCCTAAACATGCTTACTCTTCTCAAGTACTCCCGGATCTTATCAGCACCCATGTTTCTCATCACAAACCATATTTTGAGAGATCGGAATCGGCGACCTAAAGCCACTTGGAGATGCTGAAAAGTCAGGGTAACAAGATTTATCATGTCACGTTCATACTCTGTAATCTGAAGCAGTTGACTGATACTCGTGTGCCAGATACAAAGCATCAACATTGAAGAATCGAGATACATGAGTTCCGTTCTTGAAGAACATTGGGGAGCAGTCGAAGTTAACCATTCCTGCTTTGTGCAAGTTGAAATTGTACGAGTCTACATGTTCCATTCCACGTGTCAAGTACTTATACTCATCACACAGAGCGAACGTTCCTGCATATGCTGCATCCACATGCAAGTAGAGTCCCTCTTCCACACAAACTGGACCAAGTTCATCAACCTGATCGACTCCGCAAGAGCAAGTAGTTCCTACTGTAGCTAGGAACATAAACGGAATGTATCCACGGGCTCTGTCTTCCTGAAGATAATCGGGACAATCGGAAGCGATGAACAAAGTTGTTATACCTTTATCGCATTCTTAAGTGTCTCCGCAGTCACTCCATAATTCCCCAGGAATCCTCTAGTCGCTTTGAGTTTCCGGAGTCTCACCGCGGATAGCATGGCTCCTTTCTCAACGGAAGAGTGTGCTTGATCCGAGCAGTACATGACAAATCTTTCGAAGACTGCAGGGTCATGGAAGTACGGAACAATCATGCCTGCTGACTCGTCTTCCACCTGAATGTGAAACTTCACAAGATGAGCCAACAACCGAAAAGGGGACTTCTCAACCACAAGCACAATGCTACAAACTTACGGTAACAGTTGGTTGAGCCACCAAGTTCTGTAAAGTTCTCAAAGACATGTTCAACGTTTTGAAAGAAACCTGTGGCTCTGTTCGAAAGCTATACATGCTCTGTTCCCCCACTCACCTTGTTAACTTTGACTCTATCCAGAATGCCCTTCAATGTCTTTCCAACTCCTGTCTCTGCGACCCACTTCATGAAAGTCGGCTCTGCCTTGATCTTCTCAACTTGAGTCGCCCTTGCAGCCATGATAGCAATCATGGTACTGTCGGAAGCAGTGCTCTGAATGATTCCACATCCAGGTCCGTCATGCGAGTTCTTAAAGTGTTCCGGCAATCCCATCAGATCCACCACCCAATCCAACGACGACATTTCCAATTCAGTCATCGATGGACACGACTTCCAGGTGAATCCGATGCCAGCGATTCCACCGGAAAGGATGTCAGCCATGATGGATTGATAGCTGAGAGCAGTGGGGAAGTAGGCGAAGAAGTGTGGATGATGCCAGTGGGTGGCTCCGTTGATGACAACATTCTCCAGGTCATCGAAGATCTTTGACCAGTCTTCTGGTTTGGTTGGGGCCGAGGCAGGGACCTGAGTTGTTCTCAATGACTGGGTTTACAGACGGTTTCTTAGAAAGTCAATAGGGGGTCGTAAAGATGGAAAGAGAGAGAGAGACATGAGAGGTGACGATATATTAGAAAATCTATAAAAGTGGATGAGACGTCTTCAATTCTACAACAAAGGACCAACAGAACAACACACACTACTCACCAGATCAGTAATATATCCCGGTTTCACATCCGGCAATGGCTTCCTCTCTCGGATTCCATCCCAGTAATCGGCGACAAAGTCGAGCATCTTCTTGCCTTCCGTACGTAACTTGTCGGACTCCATGACAGCTGTAGTGATCTGAATTCTCGGAAAAAGTAAGAATGCACAAGATTCTTCCCACGGATGCGAAAGAGAGAGAAGAGAATGAGAATATTTGCTATGGGCAACCGGGGGCGCGCGCACATTTCCGATACCTATCCATCTGAGGCTCTCTTTCGGAAATGGGCGTCGCAAAAAGGAGAAGGGGATGGAGAAGCTTTGATGGATACGTCGTGAAGGATGGGGAAACGAGGAAGGAGAACCGAGTTACGTGACTTGTACAGCAGAGGGTAGACGGTCTGAGCGCGAGACGCTTATCGTCTTATCATTTGGTCAGAGAAGGTTGTTTTACAAAACATTACGACTCGATTTGATTAGTTGACAGCGAATCGATCGAATCACTAGACTTTTGCAAGATCATATAGTGCTAACAGGTTAGTTGCAAAAGGTGAAGGTCAAGGCAGGTTGTATCGGAGAACGGATTGAAAAGGTTTCATGTATTTCGTAGAATGCTCTGACCGTCACGGGAAGGTCCCCCGAATCCTGCTCCCGAATATCCTGAAGTGTTTAGATGATGTGATCCAATGTATCCATCCCCTGTCTCTTTTCTCTCAGAAACCAATCCACCCGCATAATAAATGTGTCCTGGCTCCGCCCGCTTCGTTTTTGTGTCTTTAATTGAATGCAAACACCATCAAACAATCGGTTGGAGAGAAGAATGATCATAAATAATGAAGGAGAGGGAAGGAGGAAAAGAGAGAAGATACGAGTTTCTTCCAAGAAAAGAAAAGAAACAGAGGGAAAGAGAGAGAGAGCACACTGTGATAAAGTTATCACTACCTATATAGGCATAGTCAACTGGTGATAACGAACACTTCTTGCCTTCCTTCTTTACCTACTTTGTAACATTTGCTTTCAGCCATGTTCTGGCTCTTTTTTGCCGGTGGAGCTGCCTATTTCATTCTTCAGTTTTTGATAAAACCGGATCCAATCAAACTTTTGAACATCTACGGACAACCAGGAAAATGGTAAGCTCAAAGTTAACCTTCACACTATACAACTTGTCTAGGTATTTCCTGAAATTCAACTTGATGAAATTCATCATCGGTCATCGTCAAAAGAAGCAGAAGAAGGCTGCAGGATCAAAACCAGCTTCAGAGAATCTGATGAACTCTCAATGGGGAGGAGATGGTGGGGAGAGGGATATAAATGAGATGGAGAAGAAGCATAAGTTGGAGACGGTGAGGAGATGATTGAAGGGAAGGAAATGAGGAAAGAGATTGAAGGAGTGGGGAGCTGACGCGGTCTTCTTTGACGCTTCGAACCGTGACGGATGGTACTTTACGTTGGGAACTGCGCAGAGACGCGACAACATCATCAACCTCTTCTTCCTTCTCAGAATCCCCGGGGTCGGAACGTTTGTGAATGAGGAACTACACACAGATACTAATGTTAAGGTAATAGTTCTAGTTAGCAAGTTCAAGTAGCAAATATTTGACAGAGCATTCACAATTCGGAGAAAGAATGGAGAACTGCCAGTGGTTTTGTGGTTTCTTGCGTTGAACCAATGAAGAAATGGAGGATCCGGTTCGACGGAAAACTCGCTTCGTCGCCCGGAAAAACTAATTTTATTGTAGGCAACCAGGAGAAAGAAATACTGTAAATACATATGAATGAGATGTTTTTTTTTTCAGAATAATGGACCTGAAAAACTGAAAGAGGGTGTGAAAGTGTTCGACGCGAAGATTGATTTGACATGGACGAACTTCGGTGGCCAATTCGATTTCGATAAGATGTGCTCACCGACTGCAATTGCTCATTCATTGGCCATCGAGCCATGGAGCAGAGGACTGTTTGACAAGATGAGAGCTTCTCATCAGACACATTACGAACAGTTTGGACATATGGTTGGGGACTTTAAGATTGGGGAGCACGATGCGAAGAGTGTTAGGATGACGAGTATGAGAGATCACACAATTGCAGGACATAGAAGATGGTCTGACATTCGCAGGTTTGGTTTCCCGAGACTAAGTAGAAAGTAGAAAGTGTCACTTGCAGATACATAATGATGATCTACCACTTGGAAGACGGTACTTGTGTGCACACTTCGGTAATCTCGATGCCTGAAACTGTGTTCTCACATCTGGAATTCGGTTACATTGTCACTCCAGAAGGCGTAACGAAACCGGTTGATCGAGTGCACTTCTCGTTGCCGAACCATGGAGAAGATCGTCATTTCCCCGATGATTTCCACTATTCATTCGAAGTCGACGGGGTTACTCATTACGCAGATGTCAGTTGCCTGGTGTTTACAAAGTTCTGATTCTTCGTATTCCAGGTTCATATCAAAGAAGCCGTGTCTTTCAAGATGGGAATGGATCAAGCATGTCAAGTGAACGAAGGAATGGCAGAGTTCGTGGTCGACGGAAAGAAGGGATGGGGATTCGCTGAAGTTGAGTATCGCATTCAGCCGTATTGATTGCTTTTGGTTTCATAAAACATTCATTCCGTGGTGACACAAATGAGAGAAATCGAGAATGATCTCTAACAGAAGCGAACAATATAAAAATGGAGAATGTACAAATTAAAACATTTGAAGGGGAAGGAAGCAGGAAATGTGGGGGGACAGGAACAAGTGTCATTTGAATGACATGAAAACATGAACAACTAGGTTATGAAAGTAACAATGAGGAATGAGAACACATGTACAGTTAGGTCTTCTTGGAGACAGTGTCCACCAAGTGATCGACAGTCTCCCGAACCGCTTCATCGACTTCGGGATTCCTCTTCATTCTCAGACGTCTCGATGCCCTCACTGGTCTGATCTCTTCCTCGTTTCTTTCCTTCTTTGGACGACCACGACGACGATGCGTGTTGATAATCTCTGGCTTTGTCTCGGCTTTCAGGACTGGAATAACTGCAGTTCTCGGGAACTGGAGAATTGGAGCCTTGATAGGAGCACGCAGGATTCTCGGAGCTTGGATGGACGACCAGCGAAGGATTGTCTTCTTGGGAGCCGTGGTGGGAGTTGGAGTCGAAATGAGTGGTGTTGGAGAGACTCTGATCGGTGGACTGGCCACAGGATAGGACATCGGGTGATGTCTGAAACAACATTATTGGAGGCGATTGTAACCTAATTCTTCGTACTTTTTCTCCTCTTCTTCTCGTTTCAGATCCTCGGGAGTCTTGTCTTTCGGCTCAATAGACTCTCTGGATGTTGCCTGAAATTGGAAATATATATCAGCCACGTTAAAAACACTCACAGCTGCAGCCGCCACAGCTTGAGCCTTCATCGAGTAGTAGTGACTGAGCACATGAGGAGTTCTCATCGGTTGTCCACAGAACTTCTCTTCTCCAAACGCGGTCTTCAGCGTAGACAACTCGTTTTTCGAGACTCCAATGCGATCAGCACATCTAGGAACAATTGACAAGTTGGCAATGTCGATGCATCGTCTGACTGTTGCACTGCAGAATCCAGTCATTTGAGCAGTCACTTCGTCGGGCTTCTGCCATACTGTACCATGTGCTCGATCACCGAGACGTCTCGCATACTCTCTGTTGAACATTGCAGTTCTGGCGATCATGACTCGTGTCTGGTCACAAAGATGCGCACGAACAGCGACGACGTTGGAATCTTCGAGGAACTTGAAACTACTCATGTCGACTGCAGGGCGATCTCGGCAACGCACACAAGTACGCGCGCCATCTCTGCCGTATTGGGGAGATGGTTTCTGAAAACATCCGCATTGGTTTCGAAAACGGTCTGGTGACTTACGTGAAGGTTGGAATACAAAGTGATTGATGTCTTGTCCGCATATGCTGGAACTTGAACATTCTTCGGAGCAACTGTCAGATTCTTCGTGGTGTTCTTTGGAGCAGGAACTCGTTTGATGACTCCGTTTCTTGTCATTTCAATAGCAGCCTTCTTGCGCTCCATTATCGACTTGGAAAGAGGAAGAATCGGAATGGCACTTGACGATACTTTAGTTTTCAGCAATTGAGCCGGATTGTGTTCGTACCTGAAGAAAATTGTACATATTGACAAAGCACCTCGAAACGTACGAATGCATCCGTCTCGGAATATCACTTTCGGCTACCAGCATGTCTGGCTCTTCCTCTTTTCCGATGGCCTCAGCTGGAGAAGAAGTAGAGCGATTGATTGTCGCGGTGAACTCTGGCTCAAGATGAGGAGGCGGAGATAGACTTCTCGATGTCTTGCTTGAAGTACTCTCGCGTTTGACAGTCTTTTGAGGCTTGTACTCTGAAGCACTGAGAAGCTGCTCGAAGTCAATCGGGCTGCCCTTTCTCTGTCTTTGCATTTCGAATCTTGACGCAAGCGGACGCTGTGGTGGCAGATCTGGAGGGTTCCCAGATTCCTGTGCCATCTTCATCCTGAAAAACAAAACGTCCAGAAACCCGTGTGATTGCTCTACTTACGCTTCTTCGTCCTCGTCTATCCCAACGACATCGACAATCTCGTCTTCTTCCGAATCAGAGCTGTCTTTCTTCGTTTTGCTCAAAGATCTCAGCATATGTTTGGATTTGGACAAGGGAAACTTGTTCATAGACTTTGGGTTCTTCGAGTTGCGCGAGATGATCGGATTCATGACTTGATATGGCTTCGACCTGTCGTTCTTCGATTGACGGACAAGGTAAACCTCTGGAAATTGAAAATATACTTGAAAAAAACAGTTGCAAACTCACTGCGCTTTCCGATTTCCCTGCCCTTCGGAACTGAACTTTCCTTATCATCATTGGATTGAATTGACTTTCCAAAAGATGCCCATCCAACATGTGCTTTAGGTTCGTAAACATTCGTAGAAGAAATAAGTGCTTCATCATCAACCACTACAAGATCTTTCACTTGCAGCGGCTTTTTGCCCGAAAAGGAACACGAAGAGGATCCGGTAGAAGATGAAGGGGAATACGGGTTCGACTCGAATTTCTTATTAGTGCTGTCTTTCTGTAATTATTAGTTGAGAGGTTGTATCATTCAAACCTGCAATTACCTCAGTTTTCTCTTTGTTATTGTTCTTCCCATCCAACGGGGTCGTTGGAAAAGTGAAAACCTGACGTTGATCAGGATTCAGAAACGCGAAGGACAGAGGTGTGAGCGGTGAGTTTAGAGGTTGGGAAATTGGCACGTGGTTTTTCTTCCACCAAGTGGCTTCATCTAGATTGAGACGTTCGACTGGTCCACTGGGACCAGGTCCATTGGAATGTGCACGATTAGCAAAATCGTTCATTCTGTAAAATTACTGAGAAAAAATGACGTTTTTTTTCAAAAATTGGACGCAAAACGAGAGCTTTGAAAGTTGGAAGTGTAATCAAGGAAACAGAAACAACAAATGATTGCGCAGGAAATAATTATCAAAGTTTGTCAAAAGTTTTCAAGATTACTGTAGATTTTTGATGGTCTCGCAACGATTTATGTCTGCAATTCTTGTGTCTGCAAACACAGTTGTCGTGGTCTACCGTAGTTTTTTTCAAAATTTGTTTTTTAAATTTTAATTAATTTTTAATTTTTATGAGAAATTTCATGTTTTGAACACAAATGTCTTATTTTTTTTCTAAATCCGAGTTTTATAATGTCTGCTTTGTACTTTATTCTTGTAAAACTCTGTCATTTATCCTTCCAATCGTTTATTTTCCCGGTTCTCTCAAGCTTTCCATTCGTGCATACGCAGTATTCCGTTTTCGGACACTTCCCTCTAAATTTTCCTGTTACTCTTGCTGCCCTCTCTCCTATCGGAGACGCAGAAGACGAGTGACTAAAGGCGCAGGCTGTGTCTCACGGCCTAGTGTCCCACCACGACACTCCACTCCTCGGCCGTACCCTCTATCGATGTTTTGTCTCTTTTCCTCCGATCTTGACCGCTTCGCATGCCGTTCCGTTGCGGTTCCTGAAGCGTCTAGGGTTGCGTCGCGGTCCCCGACTCCGCCCCATTTTCGAGTCTCGGTCTCTGTCTATCACCTGGGTCGTCGCACTGTTTTACGTTGAACCAGCCTTGTTCTGTTGGCTCTCAGCGCGAGTAATGACTCATGGTGATGGTACATGGCGGTCCGATCGGGAGGATAGTGACGCGACCGAGATGCTTCTGGAATGCAACTGTAAGAGCACTGTTTCGTTGAACAATCACCCGGAAAATGCATGGCACTCGGTCTTTTTTTCAGGATTCCTTCAAGAGAAAACTGTCATTTACAAGGAAAAAGGGGTGGATATGGCGGATGAACCGAGTCATGGAGCCGACGATTTCCAACTCGCTGCTCTGAAAAATGCCATAACAGGTAAGATTGATCGATTAGACGACGGAAACGAGCCACTGAATATGAACATGGGAAAATCGATAAGTCTGACGTTGTCGAGTCGTTTTGTCTATGATTGGCTGTAAAGTTTCTTCGAAAAATTTCGTGAAATTCAGGTTCGGACTCTTGCTCGCAAAGTTCTCAAGCGGAAGATGGACTCCAAGGACAGTTTTCACGAGAAGATGAAGCTGCGAAGGAGACTCAATACGTTCTTGTAAGTCGACAGCTTCAGTCATTTTGTTAAATCCCGAAAAGGATTTACAGCTTCAACTCATCTCAATGGTTAGGGAAAATTCGATATTGTACGACGAGGAGTTGCAAGCGACGATACCAGAATCACAACTGAAACGGGAGAAACGAGAAGCATGGGACCGGATCCGGGCGGACATTCTGTGGCAGGATATGACTCCGGTGCAAGACGTCTGGTCGGATCTTCTGGAGCAGTACGCTAGAAAGTCCGAGGAGTTGCCCGACAACTTGCTGGAGGCTCTGCGATGGACGGATGCTCACATTAGTAAGAAAAAAGGTTAGCAGATGGCTATAGATATTCTGATGACTGAACCGTAATGTTTTTCAGACACATCCGATTCAAGACCTCCTTCACAGATGAACAACATGTCTTCTTCCCTCGACAAGGACTTTTTCAGTGACGTACCACTATCAGAAGATGTATTGGTATCAGGGCAAAGAATCGGAAGCCCCTCGTCATCGCTGAACTTGATCCGGGATTATATGGTCATTCAACCGTCTCGTCGATCTGGCGATTTGGATGTAGATCATTCAAGGCCAAGTTCATCGATCCAGTCAAGTTCCACACAGTATTCGAGACGGAAATCCAAAGAGCCACGAGAGACTGATGCCGTTGTGAGGAGCTATCCGTTATCTTTGAAAGGAGCAGGCTTGAATGTGAGTTTTTTTAAATGTTGATGTGCCTAGTAAACTACGTTCATGTCTGATGTGAGTCTTCTCGCCGGTGCGCACTCACAAATAGGTCTCTACGGCAGGAACTAGGTGATGCACGCGTGGCCGAGAGGCTAGTGATGCTGTCCGTTACACTCGCGGCGGCGGTTCGATTCTGCTTCGCGGTGCACTACACTCTGCGAACTGCAGTGTGTGCGCAACTGTGAAGCAATACCAATATCTGCAGTATCTGCTCATTCGCCGTGTTGTAGTTGATGAGCTCGTAGTCCGATTACATTTTTTGTATTTTCAGTTACGGGTGGATCAGGCAAAAACTGGCAAGAGAACACACGAAGTCAAGAAAGGTTGGTTCGAATAAGTGTTCCTTCAAAGTTTTAACTGTTTTTGCTTTCAGAATACAAAGATGAAGGTCCCCAGATGAACTTTGGTCGACCTGGAGTTCTGGTTGAAGTAGAACATGGATACACGACACCTAGTCCGAAGATATACAAAATTGTGTCCTCACGCACCACACCGCCACAAGCAACAGCTACAGTGACCGCAGGACGGAGACTAGTTGGGGTAAGTTGGATAAACATAAGAAAAGTGTCTACTGACTGAATTCAGCGGATTCCGATGCATCGTGGAACTTCCTATAGCTATGACGTTCCTCCAGACTCACTTATCGAATCGTAAGTCTCTCTTCTTCATGCTCCCAAAAGAATATGCGTCCAGACCTGAAAGCTCCGTGGAGCCTCCATCGAAGAAGAAACTGCTTGACGAACTTCGTCATCATCGCACCTCTTCCATTGCCGGTCCCTCAACTTCAAAGATCAGAGTCCGCGACACTACAGTGTCAATAATCTCTGAACGCGCCAACGACAAACACCTTATCAACCGAGAGCCAGAAGTAGAAGACGAGATCATTCTGGACGACACTGAAACCGAGTGCAAGCCAATGGTTGGCACGGAGTTGCTGCTCGGCAGACAATCGACTCGTTCCACGGCACAAATGGCTTCTTCATCACATGACACATCAGCTGACGAGATTCATCACTACCATCATGATGATATTGGTAAGTTTCTAAAGTTGCTCCCAACCAATTCTCTTCGATACTTCAGAAGACGGCGGAGTAATCGAAGAAGACGTTGAGCAACCGTTAGTTGTTGTCGATCCCTTAATGACGCCGATGCAGTCGATTCAGTACGACGAGGATCTCGCATTCCAGCAGCACATAAACGGGGTACTCAACAGACTCAGTGACGACGAAGTAAGTTTAGGTCAACATCAGTTCCATAAAGATCACCTCATTTCAGAAAGCCGTGATGAAGTTCAACATGCAGAAGATCATCCTAGATGCCCGGTTCGGACCCGGAACCGCCAGGGATGTGGTTTTAAAAGACACCGACTTGCTTGAAGTAGTCCAAGAACACATCGACCCCGCCGATGATCCAAATCGCTTATAATCCGATAACTTTTGTTTAATCATTTCACTCTCACAATCTCACAAAGTTCATATCACTTTAAAAATACCGGCCCTCTATCGTTCTCAATTCTGATTGATTCCTATTCTCACTCTGTCATCATTATTTGAAGTACAAACTAAATTGAAGTTGCTTAACCTGAAAATAAACGTTTATTTTAAACACCCAATTTCCTTATTTTGCATAAGTCATACAACTTGTTTCATATCTTTTTCAAAAGTAGAATAGCTCAAAGAGCCAACATCTGGTTGCAGAGGGTCAATGCCGCAGGAAAGTACCAAAGATGCGGAGAAAGAGAAAGTGATGCGATCGCGAAGAGGAACCGTCGACACGGAACTGAATGCTCTGCAGAGCTCGCTCGACGTCGACGATGCTCCCTACCGGGCACGGCTTTACCAACTGTTCGGACTCATCGAGAAGGAATTTGACTCGTTGTATGCCGAGAACTGTGCATGTCAGTTTGTTTCTTTCTTCCTTCTTTCCCAATCCTTCTAGTTCCAGTGCGTGCTCGAATCGTTCAACTCACACAAACCGAAGGAGAAGCTGCCAGTGTCGCTCAAGAAGTTTTCGGCGTTCAGGAGTCAGTGAAATCGGGTCGAAAAGCGATCCAAATGGGTCAAAAGTTGCGCACAGCTCTTCGGGGACCACCAGTCTTTCGCGATGGTTCCAAGTTCCGTCTCAGCCGACTTCTCGAAGGACACAAAGACGGAGTGTGGCATGTGGCAGCAGATTCTGCGAGGAATGTTTGTGCAAGTGCCAGTGCCGATCAGACTGCCCGAGTGTGGAATCTGGAGAACGGAACGTGTCTGGCTACGTATCTGGGACATACTGGAAGTGTCAACTGTGTGGCGATCTCGACAAACAGTGTAATTGACACTTCGGATGGATCTGGACCCGCTGCCGGACTTCTTCTGGCAACTGCCAGTGGAGACGAGTCAACCCATATTTGGAGAGTCCCCAGCAATAATGGTAAGCACCATAATCTGAAAAAGTTCAAAAGATCTTTGTTTTCAGCACCCCTCGAGCACAGTTCCGAAGAAGAAGAAGAGCATGGAGGTGGCGACCCGAACAACTTGATCGGTTTGGAACAACACAATCGGTTCGCGTCGACGAATGAGAAGTCGGATGGACACCGAGTTCGAGTCCCCGTCATGAGACTCACTGGACACCGCGCCCCGGTTATTTGCTGTGAATGGCTCGCCGGTGGACAACAAATGGTGACGGCTTCATGGGACAGAACTGCGAATGTGTGGGATGTGGAGAAGGGAGAAGTGGTGAACATCCTAAGTGGCCACGAGAGTGAACTCAATCACTGTAGCACCCACTCGAACCACAAACTCATTCTCACTTCCTCAAAAGACTCGACATTCCGTCTCTGGGACTTCAGAGAATCAATACAGTCGGTGGCTGTCTTCCAAGGACATCAAGAGTGAGTTTACTGCTTCAGATTCTATCTAGAACGTTTCTTTTTTCAGTTCGGTGACATCCGTCAGCTTCAACACGGACTACCGTATCATCTCGTCGAGTGACGATGCAACCGTCAAGATCTGGGATCTCCGCAACATGCGTACCCCACTGGCAACCATCCGACTCTCCTCTCCCGCCAATCGTGTCGCTGTCAGCAAGACACATGCAGTTATCGCCGTCCCAATGGACAATCGCCACGTCAGAGTCTACGATCTCAATGGAAATCGGCTTCCGAGGATGCCGAATCGTCGATGCCACGAACGAATGGTCACTTGCTGTGCATGGCTCGACGACCATCCAGCCAACAACTTGCTGACTTCCGGTTTCGATCGGATGGTCGCCGCGTGGAAAGTGAACACTTCCACCTCATAATTCTAGTCATTTCGAGTGAGAGTCTCAACAAAGCATTCCGATTTATTTGCCACATGTAAGATAGTTTTATACATACACAATGAAGAATTCTAGTTTGTAAAAAGTGTCAAAATGCATCAATCAATCCGGCAAGCGGTCGAACCCTCACAGAATAGTCACCGTGGAAAGCGAAGAATCAGGGAATTTACAGAAACTGATAGGAAAAGTTACAAATAGTACAAATAGATGTGTGGATAATAGGGAGGAAGTTACTCTTTGAGATTCATGACCTTCGGATTCAGACGATCAGATGGGGTTCCGTACTCACTCTCTCCCTCGATTCCACCCAAATCTCCAGTTTGAAGTTGTCCGAATTCGAATGATCCATTTCCCATTGCTGCCAGCTTTTTCTCCACTTCACTGATCATTGCATCGTACTCGGCTGCAGTCTTTTTCGGCTGCACCGTGGAATCCGTGGAGAGTTGAGCGATGGCTTCGGAAGCAAGCTGAACTGCTGAAGCCGACGGAGGCGAAGAGGAGCTTTGTCCGTTTAGTGAAGGAAGGAAGTCAGCTCCAAATGGATCTGGAACGAAACAATTACGAGAGGAATCTGATTTCTAAAGCTTACCATATTCAGCAGGCTCTGCAACACTCTTCTTCTCTCCGGCTCTCGGGTCGAACGAATCATCAAAAATGTTGCTCTCCACACGTTTCGATCCTCCCATTTCCAATCCATTCAACTGTCCGACTGAATTTTTCGGAGAAATGACCGGATTGCGACGAGGAGCAACTGGAGGAGGAGGAGCGAGTGCAGGGGGACGAGGTGGTGGAAGAGAAGGAGCAGGTCCAGATGGAGAAGTCGACGAAGGACTCGAGGAAGGAGATGTGGAGTTGGTGGAGATGGGCGGGAGACGGGGCGCCATTTCAATTGGTGGAGTGTCATTGGCACGTGGTTGCGAGTAGATTGAAGATGGCATGTTTGGAGGAGGTCCTTGGGGCATCGGAGAGAGAGGAAGTGCTGGGGGAGCATGAGCTGTCTGGAAATGTTAAACTGTTGATGATGAATGGGTTACTGATAAGCATACCTTTGGATCCCCACCATGCCCTCTGATTGCGTCAGCGAGACGTTCAACAAGCACTTGATTTTCGGCTTCCAGCTCGGCGATTCGCTTCCGAAGAATGAACACTTGCTTCTGATTCTCCAGTGTTGTGCGATTCTTGTCCAGGAATCTCTTGTAAGCCAGATCGAATGCCTCTCCGATGGTGAGTGTGATGTCTTCTGCCAATTTCTCCGAAGTGAATGCAAAGCAAGTGTGCTTCACGTCGGAACCCTCTGCTCTGGCGATGAATGAGAACAAGCGTTTATCCTGGAAGTTAGCAATGAAGAAAGATAATTTATGAGCATGAACTTACAGTTTTATCGTCAGCACAAAACGAGATTCTTCCAAGCGGGAACGTATACATCACCGCCTTCGTTTTGGTATCCGAGATGATAACATTGTCGATTGAGATCCCAATGTCTACTTTTTGAAGTTTAGCAGTCTCTCGTGTCTGCTCCGATCTTTTCAGGTCTCGCTGAAACCGAATCGCGTGGATCGCTTCTCGAGAAACATCGGATCCAGCTTGTTTCGCAGTCTCCACGCATCCCATGAATCTGGCAACATATTCGACACGTCCGTTGATCAAATAGTCTGTAAAAAAGAACATGAATACGTTCCATGACTCATATGACTCACCTGGCGGATGAATCCAAGTCTTTCCAGATCCTCCACGATATTTGACTTGAGATGCACTGGTTGACGGGTTCGACGAACTCTCTCCGTTCAAATTGTTACTGTTGCCACCGGCGATTCCGGATATTGATCTCTTGAATGTTTTGTAGATATCCTTGGCCATTATCTGAAAGTAAATGGTATTGGAAGAAACTGCAGGGGAAAAGAGGGGAAAGACGCAAGTTCGAAAGAAATCGGAGAGAAAGAGAACGAGCAAATAAACAGGAAAGAGGGCGGAGAGGGAGGGAGGAGAAAGAGAAAGTTGATGGGGCAGGCGATTGATAAAAGATGAGTCATTGGAGGGATTGGGACGGGGGATGGAGTGGAGGGTCCGGTTGTGAGTCAGCGGGAAGTCCATTAGTACTCGTAGGATAAACAATCGGAGCCTTTCGGGAAGGAGAAGTCGTGGTAGGTCAGCAAACAAAGAGGATGGAGACGCAGGTGGAGGACGACTTCATCGGAAAAAGAGAAAGAAACTTCGAGAAGTTCTGATTTGAGAATGAAGAAAGACACAACCACAATCACATGAGAAATTGGGAAAGTGACGACTGTTGACCGGACATGCGACGCCCCGTGATTCGGACTGAAAGTGGAGACTGAGGACATTCGGAACGAGTGTACCGCCACAGACAGTATTCCGGAAAGATCCCACACCAATCCATTCAAAGTTTCGGACGGTTCAGTAAGCGGATAGCCTATGACAATAAGTGTGCGAACGTGGTCAAGGCCGTCCCGATAGATCGAAGAGAGCGCGCGCACGGGTGGAAACACAGGAAACCGCACCGTCAAATTGGGGGCGGTCTCGTGTTTTTTGTTGATGTTGTGGGCTACAGGCGATGATGATGATCGGATATTGATTTGGAGAGAAAAGGTAACAGATAGTTGCAGAGATGCCAGTGCAATCTGTTTCACAAGTTGTGTCCCCGCAATTCGTCAATTCATTCATTTTGATCCCAACCGCGTAAACAAAAACTCTACTCTAAATCAAAAATAATAAAATAGTGGAAAAAATCAAACAGGAAAGAGGTTCTTCTAAAAACTTTCTTCGAGCGTTGCGAGAGAAGGTGAACGAACAGCGAAAAGTACATGAGGGATACGGTAGTGATCTGACTGTGATGCCGGCACACGAGACACGTCTCCTTCTGTTTACAATCTCCACCAAGACATTCCAGCGCGGACGTGGGCGTAGTTCGGGAAGGCTTCCGTGCGGCCTGAAAGTTACTCAATTCCTACTAAATCCTTGAGTTTCTAATACTTACCAACTCCAACGGCAGCAAGATCACGATCGTACACATGTCGGGAGACAGCCTCGCGGACAGCTCCGGCATCAACCTTCTGGATCTGAGCCTCAAGTTCGGACAGTTGTCTCAAGTTTCCAGTGTAGAGGAGCTGAACAGATGATTGTGAATATGGTAAAGCTAATGCCAAATAAAAACCTCCTTGGCGTTGAATCCAGCCTTCTGGGTGTTGGTCTCAAGGTTCTGGTACAAGTTGGTTCTGAGCTGGTTCTTGGCCATGGAGACCTCCTCGTCGGTGGCAGCGGAAGCCAAGTGCTTCCACTCGTGAGCAACCGACTTCATGATTCCACTGGTGTCGTTCAAATCATGACCATCAGCAACGAAGTAGATTCCGAAAAGACCGGTATCCCTGAAAATTGAATTTACGGGTCTTGCTTTCAGGAAAGTTCTAACTTGTAGTTGATGTTGAAGTGCTGGAGGTTGTGGAGTCCGTGATCGTGACTGATCTTCTGAACGATACGGGAAGGAGCGGTTCTCGAGGTGGCATGAGTCACATCCCATTGTCCTAGAAAAACAAATATTGCATTTTCGAAAGAAGTGAGAAACGAACCGATGAACTGGCTGGCGATCTGGAGAGCAAGAGCGTCCTTGTGGGCATATCCAACTCCCTAAAACCGATAAAATGCATTTTTTAAGGATTTGAATAACACTTACCTCAACAGCGAAGGCAGCGTACATGTGCTTGACATTGTCGTTGCGGTATCTGTATTCGGATCCGGTGAAACGGGTTCCGTCGACTTGTGGGACCTTTCTTGGGTACTCGTTGCTGAGGTCTCCGAAGTACTTCTCGGCGAGGCTTGGCACGTTCGAAACTCCTCCTCCAACAGCGGAAAGGACCATGCGGACTGGTCTGTAGTGATCCTCCTGCCACTCCTTCAGTTGTTGGGAGGTGATCAGCTGAGAGATGAAACATTGAGAATTGAAATAGTATCAAACAACTTACTGGGATGCTGTCGCTGGTTCCAAGAACGCTCAAGGCGAGTGGAGTTCCTTGAAAAGCAGCAGCGTGGAGCATATTGAAGAGAACAAGTTGATGGTAGTCATCAGAAGCGTCCAACTCCTTCAAAAGAGTGGCTCTCTCAGCGTCGATGGTCGAGGCGTCAAGTTTGCTGTTGCGGAGAACATCAGCAAGAATGTCGACGACTGAAATCTGATATTGGAAGCTTCTAAATGTTGAAAATCTTACCTTTCTCGACATCCTGAGAAGCGGCCTGGACAAAAACGGCGGTTTGGTCGCGCTCAGTGAACGAATTGAGCTTGGCTCCGATGGCGCTGAGCTCGGACTCAAGAGCAGCAGAAGCTCTCTTTCCGGTTCCCTTGTGGATGAGTCTCTCGAGGAAGTGAGCAACTCCGTTGTTCTTCTCGTTCTCGAAACGAGATCCAGTCTCGATCCAGACTCCAACCTATAAAAATGAAGCATTTCGATGAAATAAACAACAAACTTACGGTGGCAGTGGCAGTTCCGTTGTCCTCGGTGACGACACGGAATCCGTTCTTCAAGGTGGTGACCTCAGCTTGTGGAGCATTGGCAAGAACATCCTTGACAGACAGGGCGGTGGAGGCGTTGCGAACCTAAGAATTAGGTTTGAATTCCAAGAAGAAACTTGTCACTAATTTGTTTTCAAAACAATGATAAAAGCGACTTTTTAACAGGTCCAAAGTCACGCTACGAACGTGCATTGCTCATGATGTGAGCGTTCATACTTTTAATGTAACTTTTAAACTTTAAATTGGAGAAATTACCTGGTTGTTGAGCGCCGGGCGCAGAGCAGAGCTGACGGCGAGTCGAAGAGCCATTTCCCTCAAGTTTTCCCTTGTTCTCTGCAATAAAAATTGGGAATTGGATATCAATCGGAAGAGAAAAAAGTGATTAACTTTAATTCTGAGTTAGAAAAACAAAAATTTCAGAGTTGAAAGCTGGAATTCAAAAAAACAGTTAAATCCATGAAGCCGCCCAGCAACGGAGAGACGCAGACGGCTAGAATCGTTGCGAGACCCGTCTTTTCGTTTAAAGGCGCACCGTAAACCGACACCAAAGTTATTCGAAATTATTTTCGGAAGAATCCCATTCTTTCGCGTTCCAATTCGTATTTTCGCTTTGGTTTCGTATTTTCTGTTGTCTAATTCAATTAGGACTTTCGTAAAAGTACGAATATTCGAAAATCTCCGTTGTTTCCGCGTATAAATCTCTGTTATTGCCGCGAACCTCTATTCCTATTTTCAGGAGAAACTTGCGATGTCTTCAAGACACCGATTGGATTTGGATGGCAGTGGACGTGGCGATCGGCGCAGGTTAGATTTTTCACTCTCGTCTCAGCCTAATATTCAATTTTGCAGATCCCGTTCACCAAAAAGACGATCCAGGTCTCGTTCACCACTCAAACACTCATCTCCTGACAGAAAACGACAAATCGGAGCAGTTGGCAACATGAAGGTTCAAATCAATCCCTACAACAACCAGCCGTACAGCAATCGTTACTGGACGATTTGGGAGAAGCGAGCTCAATTGCCGGTTTGGGAGTACAAGGAGAAGTTCATGGAGTTGCTGCGAACCAACCAATGCATCACTCTTGTCGGAGAGACTGGATCCGGAAAGACCACACAAATTCCACAATGGGCTGTCGAATTCATGAAGCAGCAACAGCAAGGACTCGGAGTTGGCCAGGCTAGACTTGTGGCTTGTACTCAGCCCAGGAGAGTGGCAGCGATGAGTGTGGCCACAAGAGTTGCCGAAGAAATGGATGTGGTTCTTGGACAAGAAGTGGGATACAGTATCCGTTTCGAGGACTGTGTCAGCGAACGGACTGTGCTGAAGTACTGCACCGATGGTATGCTGCTCCGTGAGGCTATGAACAGTCCATTGCTCGACAAGTACAAGGTTCTGATTCTCGACGAAGCTCACGAAAGGACGCTCTCAACGGATATTCTAATGGGACTTATCAAGGAAATCGTCAAAAACCGAGCGGATATCAAAGTAGTCATCATGTCTGCTACCTTGGATGCCGGGAAGTTCCAGAGGTATTTCGAGGACTGCCCTCTGCTGAGTGTCCCCGGAAGAACTTTCCCTGTCGAGATCTTCTTCACACCGGAAGCCGAGAAGGATTACCTGGAAGCAGCCATTCGAACCGTCATTCAAATCCACGTGTGCGAAGAAACGGAAGGAGACATTCTACTGTTCCTAACAGGTCAAGAAGAAATCGAGGAAGCATGCAAGCGGATCGACCGTGAGATCCAGAACATGGGTTCCGACGTCGGAGCACTCAGCTGCATCCCACTGTACTCCACACTGCCACCAGCCGCACAGCAACGGATCTTCGAGCCAGCCCCTCCAAACAGACCTAATGGAGCCATTGGTCGAAAGTGCGTCATCTCCACCAACATCGCTGAAACGTCCCTGACAATCGATGGAGTTGTGTTCGTCATCGACCCTGGATTCTCGAAGCAGAAGGTGTACAACCCTCGGATCCGTGTCGAGTCGCTCCTCGTCTGTCCTATCTCGAAGGCTTCCGCTATGCAGAGAGCTGGTCGTGCCGGAAGAACGAAACCCGGAAAATGCTTCAGACTGTACACGGAGACCGCTTACAAATCAGAGATGCAAGATCAGACGTACCCCGAGATCCTCCGATCGAACCTTGGTTCAGTGGTCCTTCAACTCAAGAAACTGGGAACAGAAGATCTCGTCCACTTCGACTTCATGGATCCGCCGGCGCCGGAAACTCTGATGAGAGCTCTGGAACTTCTCAACTACTTGCAAGCAATCAACGACGACGGAGAGCTTACTGAGCTGGGAAGTCTGATGGCCGAGTTCCCTCTGGATCCGCAGCTTGCCAAGATGTTGATCACATCAACTGAGCTGAACTGTTCCAATGAAATTCTGTCGATCACCGCCATGCTCTCAGTTCCACAATGCTTCACCCGTCCAAACGAAATGAAGAAGGAAGCCGATGAGGCAAAGGCTCGATTCGCGCACATCGATGGAGATCATCTGACACTTCTCAATGTGTACCATGCTTTCAAGCAAAGTGAGTCTTTGAATTCTGAGTTTTCCCAAACAACGAATAATCTTTCAGATCAAGAAGATCCCCAATGGTGCTATCAGAACTTCATCAACTACCGGACCATGAAGACTGCTGACACTGTCCGTGTCCAACTGGCTCGTGTCATGGACAAGTACAACTTGCGTCGCGTCTCGACTGACTTCAAATCCCGCGACTACTACCTAAACATCCGTAAAGCCCTCGTCGCCGGGTTCTTCATGCAAGTCGCTCATCTGGAGCGCAGTGGACACTACGTGACAGTCAAGGACAACCAACTTGTGAATCTGCATCCGTCGACCGTTCTCGACCACAAACCCGAATGGGCACTCTACAACGAATTCGTGCTCACCACCAAGAACTTTATCCGAACTGTGACTGACGTCCGCCCGGAATGGTTAGTTGAACTCGGTCATTTCGGTCTTTCCTCAATCAAAAATCGTTTCAGGCTGCTTCAAATTGCCCCACAATACTATGATCTCACCAACTTCCCCGAGGGAGATACCAAAAGAAAACTGCAAACTGTGATGCAGACGTTGCAACGCAACTCAGGCAGAGGATACTGATCTCGCCGATTTTACCTCCCATCTCCCCGTCGTTTATCGTTATTGTTTCCCTATTTATTACTATTTTTGTGTTATTTCCTCGATTGCGCAGTCTAACATTTCGTTCAATTTTCAGTCAATCAGACCAGTAAAACGATATACTTTATTTATAGAACAGAAACATTTTGAAAATTCAAACAACAAATATTTGGAATATTTACCAGTTTAGCATCAATTTAGTTTAGTTAATTCCCCCGTCGTTTTCTTCCTGTTCTTCTAGACCTTCTTCCTCCACTTCTTCTTCCTCATCTTCCTCATCTCCTCCGCTCTCAGCCATCGCATCATGCCTTCTCCACATAGCAAATTCCTCGGCGTCTTCAATGTCAAATTCCAAAATATCAGAATCGTCGTCTTCGTAATCACTTCCATCGTCGAACGCATTGTCCATGAGCTCCAGCATCCCGTCATCGTCTTCATCGTCGTAAATGTGATGGACTCCTTCGAACAGCCGTCCGGAGCATAGACCCTGGAAATTTGGAATTGGAATCTGAAGGCAAAGCAGAAACAGAAAACTAACATCTCCCTGGAAGTGTTTGTACGGATCTTCTTTGTCGAGTTGTTCACTGCACAGCCAGCAGAAGTACGTGTCGCATTTGGTGCAGTGCATCTTGTGACATCCCTCGTTCTTCTCTATACTCACTGAGCACTTCGGACACGGTTTACTGTTTTCATCGAGCCACTCCTCATTCAGGAATCTCTCCACCAGCACCTCCACATGTTTCTCTCCTCCAAACTGTCGACAGATCTCTGCTCGAGCCGCTGCATCACCTTCCTGCCATTGTTGCAGTATTCTCGCCTTGTCTCCCTTCTTCCACTTACATCCAGATACTCCATGGAACGTCTGTTTGCAAAGAACACAGAACGAGAACTGACAGTAAGAGCATTCTCCCAGGTTTCGGTCTCTGTCAGTGATGTATGCGACTTTCTGGCACGTTTCGCGGGGACAATCCACTGTGTCATCCATCTCTCGGATCGCCTTCTCCAGAATATCAGCTTCATACTTTGCGAATAGTTCTTCTCCGAGAGCCTCTTTGATAACATTTTGTTGTGCCTCACTCTCGCATTTCTCTGCTAGACATTGCATCGGTTTGGACTGAAACGGAAGCTGATCAACTGTTAACTCTGATAAATCTTTCTGCTGACTCACCACAATTCCCTTGGCGAGTGAGCGGAAGTAGTCGTGGGTACATTGTCGACAGAACACGTGATTGCAGGGATGGAACTTGATGCAGTGTTGACCGAGCAGATTGTCGTAGCACACCCAAAATATGTTAATTCAAAGCTAGAAAGAAATATGGGACTCACCTCGCAGTCGAACAGAGTGTTAACAAAAAGCTCTTCGGCGGCTTCTTCTCCTTTTCCCAGGATTTTCTTTTTCAACGACTGGATCGTCTCTCCATCATTTTTTAGGGCGTAGGCTTCGTTCAAATTGATCACTTTTGTTGGCATCGCCTCCACCTGATCAATGATAGACTGGTAGCAGTAGAAGAGCACCGGCATCATCTGATTCTCTTCGCAGATCTTGACCATTTCCGCTTCACACGCCTCCTTCTGCTCACTTGTCATCCAATCACTTTCAATACTCAATTTCGGAGAAGACACTGTCGGATAGTCACTGGGGAACCGAAACTTCAGCCAAACTGGAGGGAGAACGTCAAGAGGGACAGAGAACTGTTCACCGGCATCCGTCTTTCCTTCCACGACAACACTCGGGTCGGAGATGGAGTCGAAGCCTACCTAACAAGCAAATTTTCAACTTTTGAAAGCAAGAAATACTCACCTCAACGGATCCTTCTAATTCTGCGGCGGTGTCTGTCCAATCACTTGTCTTCGTTAACTTGTTCTCTCGGAGCACACTTTCCAACGCTTCTAACTCGAATATTTGATTTTCGCGGTTTTCGTCGGACATTTGATTAGCTGAAAAATAAGAAAACTTGAGAAAAAGTGAGGAAAAACGGGAAAATTTGTTGAAATTTACAAAAAACAGTACAAAAACCAAAAATATGGGCGCCAGCAAGTGTGCTGCATTGCGAAATAGTGGCGCCGCCAAGTTTAAATTTGAGTTTTTGACAGACCAAAACCCCGCCCTGGCAGAAACAAGAAACGCCCCACCAACAACGAGAAACCGTGCACTCATTTTCCGCATGAATCTAGTTTTCGAACCCATTAGATGCATTGCTCGAGATCATCATCTCCAGACTGCGTGAGAATCATAAGACCATCAAGTGCATTGGATGAGATGACAAAATGAAACCCGTGGGAGCCCATAAATAACCACAAAAGTGGGCCATTTGATGTCTGTTCGTCTGCCTGGCTCAATTAAATATTTCCCTCCTGAAACAACATGTTTTCGGGCACCGATGTCTGCAATATCTCTCGCCATTCCTGTCATCATGTCTTTCGAAAACGGCTTCCTCTGTCACTGGTTCCCTCCTCGATAATCCGACTAAGAGTGCCAATTCGTGCTCGCCAATGAATTTGTGTCTCGGGAAACTCAATACGGCATCATTGTCCTTGCGGCTCCTTCCAATTGTGTCTCCTTCTCTCAATTATTCATTCTACTCGTGTGAATCTTCTTTTCCCCCGTTTCGTTGATGGAGCCGACGCCATCGGCTACAAAGTCGACACAGGCTACACTGGAAACGACGGTTCATTTCCGGATATTTCCTGGCTAGACTCCCTATTATAAAATGAGAAGAGAGCCGGTGTTTTTTGCTTGTTTTTAATCAAGATGTGGGAACGAATTGTGCAGGATTCCAGATACAAACATCCTTCTGGAACCAGTCTGTCTTTTCTGATGTTTGGTCGTTTGGTCCAGAGCCTTTCTCTCTCGATATTGACTTTTTAATATTTCCCTGACCACTCTAAAGCTTTTTGGGTTCTTTTAGAGACTAGTATGACTCAAATTTTCACTTCAAGCGAACTTTGACCCAACTGCCAAATGCAGAGTCTGGGTGTCTGGGGAAAGGGATAATTACTAGTCGTTTCGAGAAAACTAATACCTCTGAGAGCAAGTTTCATCCTAAAAAGTTAGTTTCCGGTTTGTGTCTTATTATACGGAGCACGTCTATTCAAAACTGCTTCATTAGCCGGATTCCTCACCACATGATGTGTCTCGAAATGAAGTCCCGTAGTCCTTGTTCTCTGTCTAGCTCTATTTCCAAAATCAAACAACGAAATGCGTCTGGCTAAAGAAGTCGGTACGATTGAATATCCTTCCGAACACAAAACATGTTTTCCGAGTAGACAGCTGAATTCTTGAATTCTATGTGCAGTCCCGTTTCGAAACTCAACACAAGTCACGTTGTTTCAGTGCTCCTGCACGACTTCTGCTCTCCGGAGCATCTAAACGTTTCCCCGTTAACCTCATCTTCTTTTTCTTCCAAAGAACGTGAAACTCATTAGAGAGGCGGCAGGCTCACTCGAATAATTCATCAGTTACCCATAATGGACCTCCAGAAGTAAACATCTCCGCCCCTCTTCACATCACCTCGTCCCTTCCACTAATCTCATATCTCAGCTACAATTGTTGGCTTCTTTTCCTCTTTTCTCTTGACCACCATAAGAAGGGCATGAAAACGAAGAAAATACTGCCTAATCTCCACGAAAATTATGTCCTCAACGCAACGCACAAAGTTTGCAGCAATTGTGGCACTGTTTTTCGCGTTCTTCAGTCTGCGATTTGCCTGCCGCCAAGTGTGTGTCCGACTTCCAAACGACCTTTCTGTTGACTATTCGACCACTTGTTTTTGAGCAGTCTTCCCTCCGGACCGCCTGTTCCCGAGTCAGCTCTTTTGATACCACATTCTTTCAAAGTTTTGTTTTTTCAATGATCAGAACAGAACTTCCGCTCTTCTCCGTACACCATTCTGTCTTTGGATCCTAATCTCTATCCCCTGGTCACTTCTATGACACCAAAAACTCCTTTCACAAGACTCTAAGACTTCGGATTAGACCCCTGGAATACACTGGAGTCCACCCCCATCCCTGAAGTCCAGTAGAGCACACTTCGAACACCAGTTGCACCTTCGAGTGTCTTGTCAAACAAGCGGAAACCGATATATCTGACCTTGCGTCATCATGACGGAGTTGCTCGTTCCCTGACTGCTCATGCAAATTATCTATCTGTTCGAAGAGAGTAATTCCACAATTTCTCTTCCGCCCCCGAAAACAGACAACAGAAAACAGAAAACACAGTTGTAAATAAGCATCGCATCAGTACAAACTAAAAGATACACGTACTCCGTCTCTTCTTTCTCTCCGTGATGTTTGCCCCCACACCTGTTTCGTTGCAGCCTTCTCATGAATGCGACCTCCTTCCAACACCCAGATGTCTCTGCACCGACGTTCTCCCAGCTTCTGGCTCTGGTGCTCATGTCTATCAAGCTGGTACTCAACTCTGTCGGTTTCTTGCTCAATTGTCTCCTCCTCTGGCTGATAGTCATGAACTACCGAAAGTTGCACACAACTTTCAGTATCCTGTTAACCTACACTCTTATCAATGACATCCTCATCTCCACAACTCTTCTGCTCACTCTCAAACGGCAAGTTCATATGTTTCCCATTGTTTCTCAACTCTCTGTTCCTCATCTTCAGAATCGTCCAATGCCACGAGAGCGTCGCCATGATCTACTTCGGTCCTTGTTCCTTGATATCTTCTGAATTCTGTCACGTCCTCGACGCAGTCCATCTTCATGCTCTCCAAAACTGGATCTTCTCTCAAATCCTCCTCATTGGCTTCCGGATGGCAATGATCTCTTCAGCACAATCATTCCTATCGGTGAAGAGAACTGTCACATTCTGTCTACTCGCCTGGCTCCCTGGTCTCATCACAATGATCTTAAACATACTCTACCGATCCGACAAACAACGTCTCCTCTCTCTAATCCATCGCTGCTACGACGAAGACTTCTCCCACAGTACCGTAGTCGGCTACGAGTCCTTCTACAACTCCCCGATGCCTATTATCGTCTTCATGCTGATTGTCCCCAACATTCCCCACTACCTGCTTGTCTACTGCTTCCGACACAAACAAAATCATGATCTGAAGCGAAGAACAATGTCGACGACGACACTCCGAATGCACTCAACGCTCCGGAAAGTATCAACAATGAAAGCGTTCCTTCCCTTGTTCCTGCTTGTTGATGTGCTCATCTACTTCTTCTGTCAAATGGAGCTTCTGCCTCCCCAATTCATGGAATACTTCCTTGGTAAAACTATCTGTCTATCCGTATTCATTACAACCTTCATTTTAGGTACCATCTCAAGTTCCATAAACATCCTGAACCCAGTGATCGCGATCTGCTGTTTCCGACCCTACCGGAAACAGTTCAAGCAGTACTACCGGCTAGTGATATCGTGAGTTACATTTGTTTGGAATCCCCCAAATCGTTCAGTTTTCAGAAAACTGTCAGCTCATCCGAAAGTTGTGTTTTCTGAAGGAAGTTCCGATGAAGTTGTCAACTTGTGAATCTTTTTCATAACCAAACCAAAACTATCATACTCAACGGGTTTTTGATAAAACTTTATTTGCTTCAATATCTGCAGTTTCATAATCGGTTTTTGAAAAAATAATATACAGCGAGGTAGTCATTGAGATTCCATTTACAATCTGCTGGATCCAGCCCAGATCAGCCATCCGGGGAGCTTGACCCAGTTGGGAACGAGACTGGCAGTGGTGCTCCAGCCAAAGTGCTTCAGGATGAAGCTGACAGATCGGAAGTTTGGTGGGTTGGTTCCTGAAAGCGAAGCTTTGTTTTCGAATAACTTATGATCTGAGACTAACCATCAATATCCTTGAATCCGTACTCTTTTCCGAGATCCTCAGTGACCAGAACACGTCCAGTTTTGTCCATTCTGCGTGGATCGGTTGCCAGTGAGACGACTGCGATTCCAGGGTACTCGACGGTTTCTCCCTCGGAGAACACCAACGCATTCTTCACATCCTTCACCTTTCCGTTCTCATCCTTGAACATCTTCTCAACCAACTCGGTCTTCACGGCTCCAGGCCAAATCGAAACGACGCAGACGTTCTTCTTCTGAAAAGCAGATAATTTTCAAGAGTTCAGGGCTTATTCTCAACTCACGGCCAACTCGACAGCCATATCAGAAGAGAGACGATCGAGAGCTTGCTTTCCGACACCGTAGGCGACATTGAAGATGTAGCGGAGACCTCCGGCCGAGCTGACATTCACGATGAGTCCCTTGTTGCGAGCAGCCATCATACGGGCAGCGTAGACCGAGCAGAAGTAGTGATTGCGGAGACCGACGTTGTTGATGGTGTCCCAGATGTACGGATCAGTTTCGTAGAACGGCTTGCCCATGTTGTCAGAGATTGCCTGAAACATGAGGAGTGAGAATCAGAACATGCATAATAATTACCGTAACACCCTGATAAGCGTTGTTGATGAGAATGTCGAGCTGTCCCTGATGGTCTTTCTCGATGACGTCGAAAAAGTTCTTGACCTCCTCCATGTTTTGATGATCCACAAATCTGGCAATTCCCTTTCCACCTCGTTTCGTGATTTCCTCAGCAGTTGCTTCGAGTCCACTCAGTCCCACTTTGCTGTTCAGACTCTCCTCTGGTTTGCGTCCAGTGATGTAGACAGTGGCACCGGCAGATCCGAGTTGGAGAGCGATTCCACGTCCTGAATATCGAAATGAGAAAGATCCCTGATTGCATAAACACCCACCGATTCCACGAGACGCTCCAGTGACGATGGCTATTTGACCAGCGAGAGACATGTTTTCTGGAAGGAAGTAGTACTAGTTTGGTTGGTTGTGGACACAATTTGGCGGTCCGAATGACGCTTTACGACGAAATCAGAGCAACAATTCCAGCTGCGAGCCGGCAGAAGGGAAATCTAATCAGAGAGCGGTTCGCGTGCTCGGTTTCTTGTGTTTACAGCACCAAAAATCGAAACCTTATCAATACGAGAGCGGCGAGAAAAAGAAGAAAAACGAAGAAGAGTAGAGCGGAGATCGGAGTGAATGGAAAAAGAAAACATTTGGATGGCATTGAGAGGCGGTCGGAAGGGTCGGCGGGGTAAACAGATGAGATAGCAGAGGGTACGATGTAGTCGGAACGGCTGGATGACAATTCGAGAAGAGATTGTAACCTGGCTGATGACATAGTTCTTAGAAGGTACGTTATACCTTTGATGCAGAAGACACAGAATTCAAAATGTTCATCATTCATATTCAAATTGGAGAAAAGTTGGGAGAGGGAAAATGAAAAGTTTTCAAAAAATAAATATGCAATGTTGTTTTTACAGAATAATTCAAAAGTGTCTGATGAGACTCTTTGGACGAAAAACGGAGAAGACTGGAATACGGTAATAAACGGGAAGAGAGAAGTGGGTTTTGTGTGATCATAGGGATACATTTGAAGTTGAAATTAGCGAACGAAACGAGATTAGCCCCGATTGCACATGATCGGATAGGGGAGAGAAGTTGAAGTGACTGTTCTAGTGTTCCATCTTGCCGTCCTCCTCTTCCTCCTCATCAGCATCCTTGTGCATCTTGAGAGCCGCTCCCTCGTTGTAATGCGCACGACGCTTCTTCTCGAATTCGCGACGATGGGCTGGAAAAGGGATGGATTGAAAACGTTTTACAGTTGAAGATACTCACCTTTCTGCTCCTCTGTCAGATCCTCCTCATCCTCAGTGTCTTCGGCTGACGAGAGTGGTCTTCCGGCTGCCAGCTGAAATAACATGTTGAATAATAGCTTCAGGATACAACTTTATACCTCTGGGTGGGCGAGTCCCTCGATGACTTTCTCTGGGTCGACGGCGTTTCCGAGAGACACTCTTCTGGCGCGAGTCGTTGGCACTCCGTCGTCGCACTCACTCTCTCCATCCGAGTGGTGGTATGGAGTCTTCGGCTCGTCAATCTGAAAACAAGGAGGGATAGAATCTGAAACTTCCGGTTTGAGATTACCTTCATGCTACCGTAGTCCTTGTCGGCAGGATGATATGTCGCGAGGATGTTCATCTCGTCAAAGTGCGCACGGCCGTCTTTGCCCTCGAGCGAGGAGTCTTGTTTCATCTTGAGGATGCTCTTCTTCGGCTTCCGCTTCAGGAACTCGGCTGGATCGTCGAGGCAGATCTTTCCGTCGGCAGTCAACTTGACATCGTCCACAGAAGCTGAGGGAGACGCCATTTCTGGAAAACATGATAGTTTGCGACATTTTTATAACACAGAGTACGTCAGTGCGTAGAGTAAGAAAAAGGGGGAAAACATGGTGATGTAATCGGCTCGGAACTAGAAAGTACACAAGGATGAGCTTGTGAACGCATCACTTTCAGAATTCATTGAGGTTCAATCTTTCAACTGGAAAGGATGTTGTTACGGAAAACAGAAAGTAGGAATGTAGTAGATGTAGAAAGAAGGAGCGAGGAGCACGAGAATTAATTAGAAAAGCGGACGAGTCGCGCCTTGCAATTCTACGAACATAGAAGTTTGCGGAGAAGTCGTGATAGCAAAAGAGAGCCAACCACGCAAGCCACTAGTAGATCCGCAGTGATTGATGACAATTCCCGTCCACGCGCACCCCGCAGTTTACTTTTTTGGCTCCATTTTTTCTCCAAACGCTCACTTCAAGAAGCTTTTGCAAGACGGCAATCAACATTCGAATGTTAGAGAAATGGGGAGCAGAGCATCATCGGAATACCAGGGTTCTTTGACATAAGAAACTCAAGAATGAACGAAATAAACAAGTTGGGCACGCAGAGAAAGAAAACAAGAAGGGGGTCCAGCACCAGTCCAAAGCGGGGTTGGAGCAGGAGGAGTGTGAAGAAGAAGACGACAGAGTGGGTGGCCGGGCAGCGCTTCTTCGCGGACAAGAGAAGAGCAATAATGCAATTGGCGCCTCTTGATGTCTGCGCACGCGCCCCTACTTTCAGCCACTTGTGCCGCATCTCATTCAGCAGACACGCGTTCAAGCGAAGAGAAAACGAAGAAAGTGAGGAAGAAGAAGAAGAGGACGAAGAAGAATCGTCGTCGCACAAAGAGAGAAGAAGAGGACTTCGTCGCGTGATGCAAAGTGAAATTGATAGCGACTGCGTCCACAGAGCCGATGTGCTCACCCCAAATCGCCGGCGGCGGCTGCGGCTGCGGCACTGCAGCAGCAACCACAAACGGATGGGTCAATGAGGGATGGCACGGGGTGACATCACAGTGCCTGCTGATCTCTATGTTGACAGACAGGACCGTGTCGCAGACAACAAAACAGGACTTTCTCGTGTTTGCCTCCTGCCTGCCACTCCTTACTTTTCATTTTCTCGAGGCACGTTTTGAGTCAAGTATCCTCCAGAAGACTGGCGCTTTGTATGGCTTCGATTTTTGACACTTGGGAAAGGAAAGAAAGCGGAGAAGCAGGAAAAGACTTCTGGTGGTTGGTTCTTTCGACAGAATGATAATAATAATATGATATGTACGGAGAGACGACGCGCAAGGAGGAGGAACACGAAGGAGACGTTAGGAAAAGAGAAGAAGAAGCGAGAGAGAATTCGAAGATGTTTTCGTCAAGGAAACTTGGCCGAACATTTCAATGTGATATTGGAAAAAAAGAAAGAAAGGTGGAGAGCGTTCTAAGAATCAGAAGGCGTAAACAAGAAGAGAGCTTTGGTGTGGTGGTGAACACGAGCGTAATTAGAAGTTTCGAATGGGAAACGAGGGATTTGAACTCGAACTGTTAGAATAGGAAACCAGAAAGACAGACAAAACTAATTCGATGATGTGAACATGAACAGTCGAACAGTGTTTTCGCTCTTTCGATCTCTCGATGCAGTGTTTCGTTTCTCAATTCAGAATGCGAGTTGCGTGCTTATTATGAAATTTGAAAAAGAAACAAAGCATGTGATACATGAAGTGTGTGTAACTTTGTCATTCGCGCAGCTTCTAACGACTCGACAAACTCCCAGAATAGCCAGAATTATCGAGATCGAGTTGAAAAACTTTTTGTTTTCGTTTATACTCCGGAAATTGGAATTTTGAAATTGAAAAGGCAATGTGTATTTTTGAAAACGAAATAGCTTTTTCAGATTTGCGCAACTGCTACAACTAGCAAGCGGAAGAATGGAATGAACGAGGGGAAGTGGGTGGGCAGTGAAGCGGAATGAGCTAATTATGCGGTCTGAGAAAGAGAGAAGCTTTCGAAAGTTGTGCCCCGTTCCCACGAATGGAACATTTTGAAGATGGAGACAGAAAACAATAGAAGAAGAAGGAACTTGGCAGCAAACAGAGCTCAGAAGGGAAATGGACAGGCGATGAGGTCCCACACTTTTTCATTTCCCAACTATAAAAAGGAGAACAGAGCATAGTTGCAGCTATGTGGAGCTCCAGAGCAAGTTGGAGCCAATAAATCGAATTGTTTTCATCAGAAAACGCCCGAAAAACATGACAAAAAACACGAAATGGCAGAGGACGGTGACCACGAAGTGAGCAGGGAGTGGGGAACGAGAGAAATGAGAGAGGGTGCAGACACGGAAACGGATTGGAGGGAAACGAACATTTCGGGGAAGGGACAAAACATATTCAGATTGTTGTATAGGAAGTATTCGAGATGGCAGGATAACCAATAATAGATCATACGGACAAATAATAACACAAAGGGGGGAAATCGTTTATTAAAAAAGTTGATGTACCTCTAAACTAGACTCATTCACAACTGTTAGTAAATAATTGAGGAAATATCCTAAAATAGCAATCAGAAGAACACCAACCAAGACATTTAAACCCAAAAGAGTGACTCCAAAACGGAACAAAGTTTTTGGGGGCGGGGCGAAGAGAAGCTCAGATGTTGGGAGGAGGAATTCAAAGTTGCACAGAACCGTCGAAAGAGAGACAAACGAGGATGGCTCGAGATGGTGGAAGAAGGCGGGAGAAGAACACAAAACACATTTGGAGGAGGAGCTAATATGAGGAACACGAATGGGAGGATGGAATCGGAGAGAAAGTATCACAATAGGGGGAGAGAATGTTTTGAAGGAGGAATACCAGGGAGCAAGGAGCAGCAATTGGGGGTAATATGATGTGAGCAGCACAATGTACGCGAATGAAGATACAGGAGTGTTAGAGTCCGATTGATGCTGGAGTCCAGTCAGTGACACCGTCCGGTTCGTCGAGTCCGAGAAGAGTGCCCAGCCACGACTTGTTCAGTTCGGATCCGTAGCGATCTTTGAGCTGCTCCGGACACGAGCCCTTCATCAATTTGTTCATGCCCATTTGTGTGATTGCGTGGTAGTGGACGAAGGCGGCGAGGACAACGAATGTGTGGAAGAGTTGATGGGATTGGAACTGAAAGAGAACGATTTAGATTTTTTGAAAGAAGAATAGGAACTCACCCAAATGTCACACTTCCCGGGGAAGCATCTTTCGGGAACACGGGTGGCATAAAGGGTGGCGCCTCCGATGTACATGGCGCCCATGATGAGCATCCAGTGGACTTGTGACTCCTGTATCATGTAGTCGACTCCATCCACGATGAGCAGATGGAATGCTGGAACCACGGCGGAGAGTCCCATTGCTATGAAGACTGCCGCTCGAACTGGTCGGAACTTCGGTTCAGCAAACTTGTCCCATAACGAGACGACCATGGCAGCGATTCCCAGGAAGATGATCATAGCATTGTAGATTATCATTGGCTGGGGTCGACAATAGAATGCAAAGTAGATCCAGGGAACGAACGATCCGACAATGAGAAGGGAGATTCCAGTGTAGTCGAGCTTGCTGAACAGTTTGCTCATCTCAACCGAATGACAAGCGACTGTGTGGAAGAGGAACGACATCCCGAGACATATGACGGCTCCGAGGAAAAACGCAGAGTATATCATCTTCTCGACCCATTGCATTTGTTCGTGAGGACGAGTCAAGAACCATAAGCCAACTCCGAAGAAAGCGACACAACCGTACATGTGGGTCCAGATGTTTCCAGTTTCAGTGTGTAGGGCGAAGATGCTCTTGAAGCAACTACTGAAGGATGGGAGAGGTGGTCGATGACCGGTTCGGAGGTACTCGTTGTCTTGAAGCCATTCCGGAAGTGTTTCGAAGTTGGTGGCTTTCCAGCGAGCCTCCCAGAACTAAAAATAAGAAGATGTAACTTTTTCGATTAACAGTTGCTTACTCTTTTGATGACAGCACGTGCTCCTTCTCCCGACTCGTTCGGAATGATCACTTCCTCCTCGTTAATCTCCACTTCCAACTCATCATCGTCATCCGAATGATCCAAGTGTATCTCAGCATCTCTGCCAGCATTCACGAATCTCAGCTGCTTGTGATGGAGACCAGAGTCCTCTCCTCGGCGCTGTGGATGCAGGCGGTACTTGACAATCCGGCGTCTGTGCTGATTGCCGTCTTCTTCGTGGTTATCGTGGATAACTGCCACTATCATCTTCTCTCCTTTCGCATTCGGCATACTCCAAGCTCTGCGATGCCCTTTCTTGAACGTGGAAACACTTGTCGACGTCGACGGAACATCTCCGTCTATTTCGATACCTGAAGGTGTCATAGGAAAGGGAAGTGGAATGAAGTGTGGGGGGGACTACTACTCGATTCCTTCCTTCTTCCGCCTCCCGAGAAGACGACGGAAGACGATAAATAACCGGACGAGTGCATTTCTGTCAACTCGAGTCACATCCCATTTCTCACCACAAATTGATGAATTTCAAAGTTCTCTTCTGTTTTTTTCCTCTCGCACAAGTTCTCGGGAAACAAAAACGAACCTTCGAGCACAGTGGGCAGTCGGTTTTGACGAGCCGCGTACATCGATTCGTCCCTCTGCTGGTTTGCTGGCTGTTCGACGACTTTGCTGTGCCTCACGATGATCTCGAAGCGTTGTCCCTCGGCTGGAGTGTTTTCCGGGCTGAAAAAACATTGGGTATAACTAATTTAATTCGATTACTTACAATTCCACGTCAACCTGATCCACAATGACATTCTGATTCTCCAGAGTCGTCGCTTGTTGCAACGGACCATCGGTGATGATATTCTCAGCTTCCCGGAGCACATCCTGTAACAGTTATTTATCCAAATGCCAAAACTTGTTGATTAACCGTCAGTGACAGTGACACATTTGTTTTATCAGTGATTCGTGTTATCATTGCCACAGAAAATATGTATTTCAGCGGGAAAGGGCGAGAAAATGGTCATTGATCGGTTTTTATTCAAATTTTTGTTTTCAAACTCGGAAAAAACATACAGTGACACTCCGCAATGGACTCTGCAGATCGCTGCTGTTGCGGTTCTCCATGATGAGCTCGTCGTTGTCCAACACCATCACCATATCTGTCTGAAATAGTTTGTTTTAGTCTAATCAGTCTGGTTTCTTTATGTTTCACGCAAAAACTGACCTCATCTACAGAATTCCTGTTTCCTTTTTGCAACAGTTTCTGCGATTCGGCTGGAGCCGCAGACTCCACGTCATCGTCGTCCATTGCTTGAATCTGGAACACTGACATTTCGAGAAGGACGAGGTGGAGATGGACAACGGAAAGAAACTGGCGTAAACAAACTGGCAGAAGAGGAAACGACGGTCAATATTTGTCGAGAAGCTTTCAATATCCCTCTTTCTCAGCCTCCTTGTTTTCTTGAACTTTATCTCAAAAGTACGCCGCCGCCGACGCTGATTCTGTTTTGTTTATCTCTGGGGAATCGTCGGAATCTCGCGGCTGGCGTGAGGGAAAAAAAGAGAATGACTGACGGAATTCAGTGGAAACCGTGTCATATGACCCATTCACTCGATCATTCTGTTGCCCTTTTTGGAGTTTTCGGGTTGGGTTTTGGGTTTCAAATGCAGCGAAAAAAGTAAGCAAGCGATAAATAATAATGGAGGGAGACATAGAAAAAAGGAAAAGATAAGAGGGAAGAGCCCGAGGCAAAATGAGCGATGATGCAGACAGCCGATTGGAAAGTCATGTTTTTCCGAGTTGCGACACGAGATAAGAAATCGATTGAGAATGAAAGAAAAAGAAAAAGAAGAACTGGGCTGGAAAGAGCAGTAAGAGAGGAGGGCGCGGAGCAGAAAAGAGCGAATCAAAAGACATGAGAAGCGGAAGTTGGCATTTCAGGGGAAAGAAGGAGCGAATGAAGGCGCCACGCAAACTTGACTAGGGATAATTAGAGGAGAGTGGGGTGGAAGGTGAGGAAAGAGGAAGAGGGCAAGCGGAGAGGAGGAAAAGGACCGATGCGGAGAGGGGACGAAGCTGAGATGTGTACGCAAACACACTGCGGAGTCGAGAATAAAAGAGGATGTTCAAAAAGATGAACGAAATCGTGTCGAAACAGGAAAAATTATCAGAAACTGGGAATTTCAGTCAAAAACTGAGAAAATAGAGAGCATGTTTTTTGGAGAGACGCAGAGAAACTTTCAGTGCAAACGCGCTCTGTTGATAAGAATTTCCCTGCGTCTCTTCAAAAAGCGTGCTCTCTCTCTCTTTTTTCTCTCCTGTTTTGACACTGTTTCGGATGCTCAAAAAGATAGAGAATCTGCTCAAACAGATAGAGACAATAAATCGAAAAAAAAATCTAAGTGAAGCATTTATTACGACACAAACTTGAAACTTTAGAGGAAACGGGAACGATGAATACTGAAAAAGCTCTGAAAACTTGAAAGCTCGAAATTATAGACGGAATATCAAGAGTAATAAGATTAATCAAAGAGAATGTGTTACTTGGACTTCTTGTGATGCTCCTCATCATCATCGTCATCATCTGAACTCTCGGAACTTGCCGAACTCGACTCGAAATCTTCCTCCGAGTCATCGGTCTGCCCGCCCATTCCCGGAAGATGTTTGTCCATTTGGATGAGCAACTCGAGTGAGAATTCCACGAATCTTTCCATAATGTGTTTATCTGAAAACAAGCTATTGAATATGAAGTGGGGCCCGATGCTGGCTACCAGTGTCTTTAGTGTTGAACAACTCCACTTCCGTGATTTGCTTCGAGCCGACTATCTTGAGACGTTTCAGAAGAGTTCTGGCGACTTTGTTGAATCCTGCGTGTCCGTCATCACTGTTTCCGAATCCGACGATGGAGAAGCGGATCTTATCGAAATTGGCCTTCTTCTTAAGCTTCGAATCAGCCGCCAAATCCTCCAACCACTCGAGAACCCATTCGGTTGACGGCGTGGGCTGTCCGCCGGCAGTAGTCTCAGCAATGAAGATGCAGAATCCTTTGAATGCCATCAGTTCCTTGACGTCAAGAGAGTCAGACCACCAGAGCACTGGTTTGCGGACCATTTCGTCGCACAGCTTATCGTGAATGACTTTTGCCCACGGAGCAGCTAATCCGTCTTCCTTTCCGAGAACAATGACCACCGCTTCTGACTGGGCGAGCTCTTCAGCCATTCTTTGTTCCTCTTTTTTCTGGAAAACAACAGAAACAAATAGAAGTTGAAGTTTTCAAAGGGACCCACCTTCGCATATCTCTCGTAATACGCATGACACTTATGGTACAGAATGTAGACGAATCCGGGCATCAGAACTCCGAGAGCAGCAGTGATGTAGAGCAGGATCTCATCCTTTCCTTCCAGTTGTTCTTCAAGCCACGAACGGGACTCTTTTCCGTGTCCCATACCTTCGGGACGTAAAGGAGGGACCTGGTAGGCCGACATCTGAAGAATAATGTTTATGAGACGAACAAAGGAATATCACGACATACCGTCACAACACGACAACAAGACATGCATCACAGCAGGCATCGACACTAGAAATAATGAGAAAATGTTGAAGTGAACTGCAATCGAAAAGAACAGAAAAAGAAGAGAAAGGAATCAAACTGGAAAAGAAACCAGATGAAAGTAGAGAAACTGATAGGGGATAGGTGGAAATGCGTTTATTATCAATGCAACAATCAACTCTAACGAGATAAAGCGTCTAACTAAAACTAAAGCTCAACCAGAGAAAAATACTCGAAACTGTACAATTATATCCTGTTTTCTACACAAACACGTTCAGCAAATATGGCCGCGCGCATTGGAACAAGTCGAGATCGGGATCCAGAGATCTTCCGAATCCTTCGAGAACCATCACCGATAGGATGACGGTGGTGAACGCCGAGTCGAGTTCTACTTTGTGCTCGGCAACGATGGTAAACATTTCGGAGAGCAGGGCAGAGATGTTTAGCTGGAATTAGGAGTTGTAGAAACATATTAAAGAGGTTCGTACCGTTCTCAAACTCTTCTCGCTTCTTGCCTTCAGCACCAACTTCTCCACTTGCCGACAGAACTTCTCAGGATCTTTGCATTGTTGGAATGGGGATTGCGTGAGAAGGAGTCGTCCGACATCGTATCCTCGTTTCTCAACAACACTTCGGAAGAGAGATTTCAGATTGTTCAGGTTCTTTGGTGTCTCGGAGATGGCGATTCCAGTGTCTAGTAGAACCAATGTCGGCTCATCCTCGAGATCTGGAGAATCAGTGAAACGAAGACGTGGGGTGGAACGCCAGTTGACCATGGAACGGAACCACTCGACTCCTCTCTTGATTATGTTATCCGGTTTCGGCGCTTTGTGCACTCCTCTCAAATTGTCTTCTTTGTCGTTGAATCGGATCAAGATGTTTCCGGGATGCAGGTCTCCATGAACGAAGTTGTCCACGAAGATCATTTTCAGCAGTGCTCTCGCTCCCATCAGTGCAATTCGTCGTCTCACTGATGCAGACTGTCTGGCCGTCAACTCGGGTTGTCCTTCCTCAGCCACCAATCGATTTATGTAGATTCCTTCCTCAAATGTCTCCACAATGGCATGTTTCGTGTATCCTAGCACAATCGGGAATCGGATTCCTGTTTCCTTAGAATGGAAGTTTTCCGAGAACTTCTTCAAAGCCTTCGCCTCATTACTCAAATCAACTTGACGTCGAAGAACCATTTCAAACTGATCCAGGGCTCCAGTGGGATCCAAATACCACAGAGCAGGGACGATTGCTTGCATCAACCAGGCACCCGTTCGCAGAACAGACAGATCGAGTTCAATCTGACTGTCGACTCCTTTATCTGCTACTTTGATCGCAATTCGCTGCGTTGATTTGCCTTCCAACTCGGGAACCTTCTTTCCAGTTGCTCGCTCGAATTCTGCCACATCGATGAGTCCTCGATAGACTTGTGCGATGCATCCGGATCCGATTGAGTAAGGTTCAATGTCAAGGAAGACCCTTTCTCCGTGCAATTTCATGAATCCGTCTCCGAAAACTGCATTCAAAACCTTCTTCTTGTCACGGAAGTACCTCTTTTTTTTCGTTTGAATGTGCAGAATCGATAGCTACAATGCATATCCTTTATACATGCAGTGGAATGTATTACTTACCCTATCGCAGAACTTCTTGCTAAAAATATCCCTTCTCGTGCTGGCCCACTGTCCGAGTTTGATGAAAGTGGGTCCCGAATGCTGGACTGCCCACAACAAATACTTCCACCAGATCGTCTCGAGTGCCTCGACTCGAGTCAGTGGATAGGTGAGAAGAAGTGGAGAGAACCGGAGAAACAGACCAACGCATCTGGAGAGAAACATGTATGTTTAAAAACAAACAAAACAGCGAGTACCGTAACATTTTCCTAATCGCACTGTAAGTGGCAGCTATCAGGGCAAGAGGGAAAGTAATGATTCCTACTGTCGTTGATTTGGGAGCGATGATCTTCTGAAATCTGAATGCTAATCACAATAAAAGAAGTTTACTCACTTGCTGCGGTACCAAAAGCCACGGATCGTGATGTTCTGCATCGCAACGAATCCGTCGGATTCTGCTGACTGCGACTGTACCGATGCCCAGCGCGATTCCCAGTTTTGGGAGACTGCTCTTCGAGAAAACTGATCGGTTTTGAACCCAACATCTGAACAGCAGCAATCTAGTTGAACCGGGTATCATATCTGAAGAACTGAAGGCTAGGGGGAACTCGTGGAAGATTCACGTCTACGGGTTTTCACGTTTGATATTTTGAGTTTCACGTGATAGTAAAACAAAACAGAGAAATGGGAAGTATGAAATCGGTAAGGAAACCGAATAAGAAAGAACAAAGTTGTTGAAAACTCGCAAATCGTTCACTTGAGCATGTAAATAAAGGCAACTTCGGAAAACATCACAATTAAAGCACCCTTTTTTGAAAAACATTCGCAGAAAGGAAAAGAATTTACACTAGATTAACGCCTAAGTAACAAGGAATGTACAAAAGAGATTCAACAAGTATACAGAAAAGTTAACAGGAGATATAATAAAGGAAATATGTACAAAAGAATGGACAGGGAATCCTAAAACGAACTAAAACCACTTCCGACCGTCTTCTTTTTTGTTCTTTGAGTCGTACTTCTTGGCTGGTTGATAGGTTTTCTGAAACAAAAAACTTTGCTTTGGAAGTCACCAAACGCTCTGCTTACCAATCCCTTCTTGATCTTGTCTACATGTTTCAGTTTCATTCGATGAATCGGGGGAATGCAGTTGATCCTCGTCTTCATCTTCAGTTCTCCCCAAGACCAGTGAGCAGTGTCCGAGTTCTCGACTATCAGTTTCCCGATATGATCCAGAAGATGCATCTTGTCATCTGGCAGCTTGATTCTGGTCCTGTCAAGGTCAGCAATGCCTTCCAGCATATCATTGATCTTTCTTCTCGTCCTCCACAACTTCGGACCCAATGCTCGCTTTTCTTTGGCAAATGTCTCATCAGGATCTTTCGGTTTCGAGCGTAGTTTATGCACCATATCTTCTGGAATAAAACATTCTTTAGATCTTGTTTCTCAAGTACCACCTTACCTCTCTGCGCCTTCGCAACAGTCTTTCGATGCTTTCTCTTCTTTCTCTTCGGAACTTCATCCAATGATTCTGTAGATCCTGACATTGAAGAAGGATCCGAGGAAGAGGGATCCGATGAAACATCCGATCCACTCTCATCAGAATCAGAATCAATAGCTAGACCATCCAGGAAATCAGACATCTGCTGACTATCCCTCGGTTCCTGTCTTCTCAACTTCTCGAGAGTAAACTTCTCATCTCTCATATCTCTCGGATGAACTTGTGATTCGACCAGCTCTCCGAAAGTTATCAGTTTGTGTTGATACAGGAACATGTTGGTTTCGAGAGGCTGAAACAATCTTTTATCTCGTGAATCTTTGCATGTATAGACCTCATATAGACCTCATATAGGCCTTATATAGGCCATATATAAGCTTTATATAGACCTTATATAGACCTCATATAGGCCTTATATAGGCCATATATAAGCTTTATATAGACCTTATATAGACCTTATATAGGACTTATATAGGCCTTATATAGGCCTTATATAGGACTTATATAGGTCATATATAGGACTTATATAGGTCATATACAAGCCTTATATAGGCCGTATATAAAATTTATATTTGAGTTTTATTTAATAAGAATGATAGCTTACCATAAAGTATGTTCCCCGAACTTTCGTAAGCATCATATCCAGAAGTGGACGCTGCTTTGCATGGAGAGTCAGCAAGTGTTCAAACTTTCTCTGCGCTCCTTCAAAGTTTGCCAAGTTGGGAGCAAAACGATACATTGCCTTTTGAGCTCTGCAACATTATCATTTACATAGGGAATAATCCCTACAGTGAGTCTTACATTTCGAATAGGATCCTAGCCATGAATCTTCGTCGATCCATGTCATTCTCCTCATACATCGACCTCAACCATTCGTATTCCTCATCATGTTCATCCTGATCATGCTTGTCTTCTGCGAGAATACCAACTGGACCAGTTTCGGTGATTGGTTGAGGGGGCTTGTCATCTTCGTCTTCATCGTCAGTGTGGTTGAGAACTTCTTGCTCTTCAGTGTAATCAGTGGCTCCAAAGTAATTGATGGTGAAGTGTGGGATCTTTCCAGTAGCCAATTGAATGAGGGCATCTCTCACAATCAGCTTATCCGTGGCATTGAGATGAGCTGTATACCATAAATGTATTGGTTATAGTTTCACTGTATCTTACGTGAATCTTGCTCGCAGAACTTTGTAACAGCAGCATCAAGACTATCGAATAGAGATGCACTCGGAACATCCGATCTGTCCATAGCTGAAAAAAAGTTGTTGTAGTCCATTGTCTTTTTTTTCAGTTGGCTAAACTCACTATGAAACCCGGTTGGATCCTTTGAAAGAAGATTGTCAAATCGTTTCATCCGATAGTGCTGATGGGCATAATTCACAATGATCTTCGACTTGTGCATGTATTCCTTCACACGATTCGGTTTCCTCTTTACAATAGTCTTCTCTCCGGAACGATCGTTCTCAAACTTCCACGTAAGATACCAAGCATCGTAGATTGGTTTGAAGATTGCTTTGTAGCATTCCAATTTGCTTTCTGGAGGAGGTGGCATCCGGATCATTGCCTGCAAAAGTTCATTGTTGCTATGTATCGCTGGAGAATCCTGGAACTCACATCAAGTGCCCGAATGCCTTCACTCTTCCAGATAGACAGCCAATCATCCCTGATGTGTTCTTCCATTAGAATATCCGTCATTTTGTCTGCATCATCCAATGAAAGTGGTCCTTCTCTCTCAACGACAACCGGGCAACGAGAGTACACTTCCATGTCTATCTTGTTCTTATTCAACCAGCATATCAAGTCTCTCTGTGAGCTGAAAACACAAGATTGAGATACGAACTCTGCAAAGACTTACTCTTCAACCATCAGCTTTCTAAGGTACGCTTTCCTGTTATAAACAGGTTGTGACACATCATCTCGACACACAACACGACAAGTCCACGGGTTCAGTTCAGTGTCGACTACAACCAGAATCATACAACGTTCAAACACCTCTAAGATCTTTTTGAATTCCCGATCCTCCGAGTCAAAGTATTTTTCAATCAGAGGATAACAGAACTCGTCCCTGCACTTTTTGAAAAGCCGTTCTCGCATGACAAGTCTGTTGAATGAGTACGGACTGTTGCTTGCTTCGATGATCCGTTTCCACTTGTTGAAGTTCAGATTGATGTCAGTTAGATCTTCAAAGAACATTTCAGGAGAGAAGAGGACGACGCACGAGGGGACAAGTCGAGTTGGCATTTCGCGTTGCTGAAAACAGAGTTATAGATCTAGACAGACTATAAAGAAGGATCTTACGAAGTAGAGTTCATGTTTGAGCACATGTTTCACCGAGGAGTAACTCTGTGCATCATCATCAATATCCACTGTCAGAATCTCACACTCTTCATCTTCAAATCCCTTTTCAATAGTCTTTGCCAGTTCTTTAGCATCGGCAATTGAAGTTCCTGCGGGTTCGACAACATTCATCTCAACAGAGAACATTTCATGATCCAGACTGACTGGTAATCCACACATTTCCAACATCTCATATCTGTTTATGTCGGGTTTTGTGTACAGTGCCATTTCTGGTTCATCAATTTCTCCACTCTTGATCTTTTCCAACTCGTCATCCCAGCTGTCAAAGTGATTTGGAATACTTGGAACTGGGTCGTTGTGATTCACCCTGGCATTCTCCCGAACAGCCACCTCCATTGCCAGAAACTCGCGTATCTTCCTTCCGATGTCATCAACTTCCCATGCCTGATCTTCCTCGTATCCATCCCATTCTTCCAGAAGTTTTCGAGCATTTGCCTCTGCATCCCGTTCTTTTCTTTCTGCTTCAACAACTTTCAACTCTTTGTAGATCTCCTTGTAATGTGAAATCAGGGCTTGATGCAGAACAGTCGGATCCGGATTGAGAGTGTCAATGAACTCCTCGTTCGAGTCATCAGAGTTATTTTCGGGGTGACTGTTTGAAGGATCTTCGGCATCTCTTTTAGATCCTTCTTCTCTACTACCATTCTCAGTTACCTCTTCAGAATCTGACGTTCCTTCAGATCCCGATGATGTCTCTGTCTCTTCCTCCGAACTGTCCTCTGTCTCCGCATCCATCAACTTCTTCTTGGCTTCTCCAAGATCTCCATACATATAAGGGTATCCGTACTTCATTTCGTGCCAATCCCACACATCCATAGTCGAGAAGGCGATCTGATCCTCAGAAGACAAGGCACATTTGAACATTGTCTCGGTCTCCTCCACGTACAGTTCCACAACATAAAGCACATCATTCAACATCAACCCGATTTCCAACTCGTCCACAGTTTCTCTGACGAGATCAATGTGTTGCGGTAGCTGATCCCATAGAACCAACTCGTCAATGATCTTCTCTTCCAGCAGATACGAATCCTGACAAACTCTCACAAAACTTTGTAGTGTCTGCGGCGAACTGCACCACCAGAGTTTCAAGAAACCGATCAACTTCTGCCTTGGGATTCGCATGTTCTTTCCGAGTTGACTGCACATGTATCTGATGGAAGATCGGAGGTTCATGCATTGCATAACCTCGTCACTGATCCTTTTCAACTGCACAACACCTTCTTGCCCGAAGAACATCTCGTACTTCTTCATTGGCTGTAGAACCTTATTAGCTGCATTGACCTTCTTGGTAACATCTTGAAAGCTTTCTCCAGATTGTCCAAACAACAGAAAGTTGAGCATCTTGTTCTGGAGACTGTTCTCATCTGCGGGGTACTGTCGCATGATCATCTCGTCTATCTCTGCTTTCTCTTCGTACTCCTCTCTCATCTTTTGATGTATGCGGTTTCCAACACGACGAAGTTCATTCTGATGCAAAAGAGCGAGTGGATCTTTGAAGTCGTCGCTCCAATCGAATGGTTCTGGAAGTTGACACGTTTTCGGATTTTCTAATGAGAAAAGAGTTTTAAAAAAACCCTACCTGCTGTGTAGCTATGATCCAACTTATACTGCCGAAAGAAATACCGAAGTTGCTGCATCTCCAGATTCCTCAGTTCTTTCTTATCATGCCTTTCCAAATGTATGTCCACCTCTTTCTCCGCGTACTCCTTGGTCTTCTTTCCATCCGACACTCCATAATGATCCTCATAGTCTCCCCACTCCTCCATATCTTCTTCTTCATTCTTCTTCTCTTCAATCTTCTTCTCCATAACAAGCTCTTCGAGGTCCGCATATCCCTCTTCATCCGTTTCCGAGTCCTCCTTTCTTTCTTCGTAAACTTCCCACAACTTTCTGCCCAATGCACCTTTACTCCTCTCCTTCAAAACCATGTGTTCATCCATATAATCCACGTTCAACAATCTGTTCAGAATATCGTCACAATCATCACCAAACCAAGTGGAAACACTCGAGTCGTCAGAATACTTCCAGTCGTCGTCTCTGTCTTCTGATATGTTTCTCTCCTCGTACTCTGCTTGCAGTTTAGCGGCAACGCCCACCAGATCCACACATTGTTCATACTTGACATCCGCATGTTTCTCATTTCTATCTTCTTCATCTTTTTCATCTTCAGAAGACGAATTGAAAGACGGTAGGCTAGGAGTTGATGTTCCGGAAGACGGTTTCGGCGGGATCGGAACGTAAGGAGGAGGGAGAGAGGGTTCCGTGAAGTCGAGCTCATTGATTGCTTCTTGCCATTCCAAAGGAGCACAACGTTTCATTCTGAAACAAGACATCTTAGATGAGAAAAGAGAAAATGAGCTTGTTTCTTACTCTGCTCTTGTGATCAGTGACTTTCTCTTCATGGACTTCTTCACAAACGACAGTTCATACTGATACTCCATCCACTTCTGAATATCCTCATCAACGAGAATCTTTCCCTGAAACACTCAATTTGTAACTTTAAAACTTCGTAATGTTAAGTACCAGTGCAATTGCTTTCTGAGCTTTCTTGAAAGTTCTCTTGAACTGTGGCAACCAGTGATTGTTCAGGATGCTCATCCTCGCACATTCAAACTTTTTCGTGTCCTCCAGAGTCCTTCGATACTTCTCTTCTTCCATTCTCCACAAAACCTCGAGTTCTTTCTCTTCCCGCAAATCGATTCGTTCGGCAAACACCTCTTCTGGATCTAGCACTTCTTGTTCATCATCCAGAAGCTTTTGTTTTTCCAGAATATCCACAATCAATGCGACTTCATCATCTTCTTCTACGATCGTGTACAGTTCGTAATTTGTGACGATTTCTCTCCGATCCACCACTTTGAAATGTCTGGAGAACATCGCGGAGAGCTCTGCTGCTTTCTTCAGCTTTGGTTCGAATCGTTTGAATGATCGGGTCTTTCGGATATCTTCTTTCTGAAAGTAAAACTAAACTAGAGAACAGACAAAGGAAAACTTACGGTGACATTGAAGTTTCTGGCACTCTTCGGATAAACCAAGTGACGACCAGAGGAACCAAACTTTGATCTAACTCGCGACTTGAACTCGATGAAGTTCTTGGTAACAAGTGGACGGATCGTCACGTAATTTTCTCCGTCATCAATCTGGCAAACTGGCCACGGATTGTTTGCATCATCAGTGTGAATCATGCCGTCCTTCGTCTGAATACGGAGACTGTTGGATTCATTGTCGAAGTGCGGTGTTTCGTTGATCATGTGATTCAATCGGTTCTTCCATCTATTGCTAAGTGCTTGTTCACTCCTCTGCTGGACTCGGAACAACTCATTCGGCTTTTTCCGTTTCGTATAGCTCAACTTGATATTGTGGTTCTTATGCTTGTTCATCAGACTTCTCAGCATTTTCTTCGTCCAGTAGTTTGTATCATCAAGTATCTCAAGACTGTCTGGAGCATGGGGACCTACTGCATCCTTCGGATGAGTTGTTATATGAAGTGGAACTGTTCCGAATACATTCCAATACTCCCTGGCAACAGCTTGTTCGTTCTTGTTCCATGTGCGATAAATGGTAACATCCGTGTCAAACATCCTTTCAATGTCTTCTTCGTTATCATGAAGAGTCAAAACACACGGTTTCAGATGCGCCCAGTCCATAGAGATTGCTTCCCGTCTTGCCTCGACAGACTCCTGTGAGAATAGAGTTTGCTTGATTTTCACAGCAATACTAGATGTGAAAAAGCGGAAGGAGAAGTCAGCATAGTGCTCGTCGCATACTCTAGGCCGCTTCTTTCGGAAGTCGTCCCACAACTCGAACACTTCTTTCAACATGAACTCGTTATCAGGTCGCATAATTTTGTCCCATTGAATGAAATAGAACAGTTTGACAAATTCCACAAAGTTCTCTTCTGTCTGTTTTGCCTTATCCAAATCGCTGAGATAGTCTCTGGAAAATGAAAGTTTGTTATGAATGAACAGATAAAAAACTCACTCAAGGTATTCCAACTGATATTTTGTGCACGGATCATTAAACGATTTGGCCAAAATTATCTGTCCCTCATCGGCACTAAAAACTTTTCATGATATTCAGAATCATTCATTATTTGAACGTACGTTTCTCTGATCCATCGAACGTAGTCCTTCTCTTGTTTATCCGTCTTCCTCTGGTGTTTACAGCGAACACAGACCTCTGCCTTTACTCCTTTTTCTTCTTCTGACTCTTCGTCGACTTGTATCGATGGTTCAATCTTTTTCAAGTTCTGAAACAAAGTTCTATTGGATGAAAAAGCGGGAATGATACCTTCAACGCAACTTCCATAGTTTCCGTGTGCATCTTCCTGTCAAACTTGACTCTTTTCACACCCGACTGTAACTTCTCGACTGTTTGTGGCTTCGGAGTAAACTTGTCTCTTTGCTTTCTCAACTTTTCCAGAGCTCTCTGCATTGGGGTTCGTCGGTTGCCTAGAATGTTACACGACGGTTCTTCCTCATCATCCATATCATCAGAATATCGTGCGGCGTCTAACTCCGCCCTCTCCGCAGCTTCCTCCTCTTCTTCCTGTTGGCGTCGGTTTTGATACTGTTCTTCGGTTTCCCAAGGGTGCGCTTTTGATGTTAACACAAGCACATCATCGCTTTGAGGGAAGAATGGTTCCTCATCTTCTTCTTCATCGAAGATCCCTTCCGGTTCATCCAATCCCTCATCGGAAGTCTTATCATCTTCATCTTCGAACATTACCGAATCATCCGAGTCTTCTTCTTCTTCGGGATTTTGATGCATTTCAAGATGTTTTTCCTGCAGGAAATTGGACTCAAAAACGTTCAAATGATCAGGGAGTTCCAACTCCGGAACAATTTCGATTCCAATGAACTTTTTCTTTGGTAATCGGGCAGTTGTAGGCGGTTTCGGGGTGGGTTGAGTCGGAATGGACGCCGTGAACGCCTGTGGAGTGACTGGTCGAACTTCTCGTGCTTCCTGTGCCACTTCCACTGTCTTATCATCCTGGATCACACTTCCAGCCAATGACAGAGTACTGCTGTGTCTGCTTCCCCACGAAGGACGTCTACTGTATCCGTTTCCCAATCCTTCCGACGACAAGAAACCATTAGATTGAGACAACAGATGACAGTTTCCAGAATCGAAATCCGAATGGTTATCATTATGGAATGTGTTGTGTCTCATTCTCCGGAACGGCGTATAGTTGTGAATTGGCAGCGAACAACTAATCTGGCCGAATAGTGGGTTCGTCATGGCGAGTTCTGCTGGTGCACTGAACGCATCATTGTTTCTAAAGAGAGACGACAGACTCGTTTGAGAACCATCTCTCCGGTCACTCGGCTGCCCATTTACTTGTATTTGGACTGGATTCGACAGTGGTGGTCGACGAGCAACACGAGTAAAAATGGGGTTTGCAATGGAAGTGACTGGAAGTTGTTCAAGTGCTGGGACATGGTCTGAGGCTTCCGAGATATGGAGTTGAGTGACCGATGATGTATGATACTCTTCAAATCCGTACTCATCTTCGGATGGCATTGGAGGAGGTGGAGGTGAAGGAATCAGAGGGTACTTTGTTGTGAAACTGGGTATAGATGGAGTGGGAGAAAGATCCGGGGAAGATTCTTCTGATGAAGATGAAGTGGATAAAGGGGCAGCGCCACTGACACCAATGAAAACCACTCCGTCATGTTTCATTTTCTCATCGAGATGCTCTTGATGGTAATCGATGATTTTGTGAACTGCATGTTGGAATGGCTGGAAGAAACAAACAATTCACTTGATTGAGAAAAGAAGCAACTTACACTTGCGTCATACTGCTCTTCAGACTGTTCTTCAGTTACCACTTGGCTGTATTCCTCCACTGTTGTCAACTCGTCTCTTGATGTGGATAATTGAACAGTCGCAGATGATGTAAAGCTATCTGTTCCGGTCAGCAGAGTGGACGAAGATGGTGCAGGAACAAACACATCAGCGTGTGGAGAATGATCGGAAGCCGTAGAAGAAGCCGACGAATTCGCGCCAAGACTCGAATTGTCATCCGAAGTGACTGCGTACTCATCATCAGTTGTCTCATTGATTGATCTTCCCTCTGCACGAGCTTTCTCTTCTTCTATTCGCTGTTGGTATTTCCTGATTGCTCTATCCTTCTTCATACTTTTTTTGGTCTGAAATTGAAAGTTGCTCAAAATGTTTGATTGCCAATCAACTCACCATGTTCAGTACTGTCAGAACTCTCTCTTTCACAGTCATCTCTGATTTCCTCAAGTTCCGTGGCTTCTCCGCGGGATCCTCATTCTCGGAGCTATCGGCGAAAGTGAGTCGTCTCACAACTTTGAAGTCTTCCTCTAGATTCCGATGGCCGTTAAGGCAAGGAGGTACGGTATAACCATTCGGGAGCGCCTCTTCTACTTGCTCGTCCTCTTCTTCAAGTTCTCCCTGTTCCTCTTCGTCTTCACACACTTCTTCATCGGAGAGCTCTTCACTGTAGACAGGTCGGTGGAACACTTCACCATCATCATCATCTTCCCTTCTTGCTTGTACTTCAGCCAAATCTTGGAAATACTGCTGATACTGCTCGATCATTTCCTCAACTTCTTCATCCATGACAATTTCTTCTTCTCCTTCTTCTTCTTCATCTTCTGCTTCTTCGCTTTCTTCATCACACACTTGCTCGTCTTCATACTCTTCCTCTTCATCGTACACTTCCTCCTCCTCCTCATCATAGATCTCTTCCTCATCTTCGTACACTTCTTCTTCGTCGTAGACCTCTTCATCACTGACTTCCTCATCATCAACTTCTTCTTCTTCTTCAGTGCTGGACTGTGCATCACGAGCGTCATAAATGTCATCTACTGTCAATTCAATCTCGTTGTCTTCTTCTTCATCCTCAAACTCTTCCTCATCCTCATACTCTTCCTCTTCTTCCACTTCATCTTCTACTTCCTCTTCATACATTTCCTCTTCCTCCTGAGCTTCCAAAGCTTCCTGGACACAAGCACCGTAACCACCGTTCGGATGATACATCTGTTCATACTGATAGGCACCGTTATCATGCATTCTCCTGTAGATACTCTGTGCATCATATCGAAGATGTGGCTGATCATCATCCGCGTAACACTCTTGTGCTTGTTCAATGTAGTCTTCATCATCACTTGCCAGTTCCGGCTCTTCCGCAATCTCCTCCAAATGTGCTCTGTGCATTTGATAAGCTCTTTCTTCCATTTGGCGTTCTTGTTCTTGTTGTTGGAGTAACAGTTGTTGTTGCTGTTCTTCGAAATCCTCTTCTTCCTTTTCTTCTTCTTCAAATTCCGATTCTGTTGAATCCAGATAGTCTTCCACAAAGTCATCCTTCTTCTGTGGAGGCTTCCCTTCCTTGTCTTTCGGAACAAACTTATTAGGCATATCACGGATCTCTTCATTCAGATTCGCAGTCAACAGAGTTCTGAGCTTCTTCTTCTCGTTCTCCTTCTTGTTTTTTCTCTCTTCGTCACTGTCTTCATCTTTCCTTTTCAAAGCCTCTTCCTTCCGTTTCCTGATCCTTCGTTTATACATCCGAGTAAGATACTTCCCCCACGGCTTATCTTCAATTGGATCTACCACTCCCAACTTTTCTCGAACGCTCTTAGATGACGGGGAACACTCGAGATCTTCGTCAGTAAAGTCTTCGGAAGTAGAATCGAGTCGAGATGCAGTGATTTCTGAAGTTATTCCATACAAATTATCTAACGGTTGGATACTTACTCTCATGAGCAATTTGAATAGCATGTTCGGCGGCGGCTTGTCGATCGAACTTCCTGTGTTCTCTCGGGTTGTCATTATTCGAAATGAACGTCCTTTCCATATCTGGCCAAGTGTTCTGTCCACAATTGCATGGACAGCCCACAAAAGCACATTCTACAGTCCTTTGAAACCATTCGTAGGCATGATCACAATGCATTGCATGTCCACAGACATTGCACTGATAAGTCATTCCAACGATTGGAGCACGGCTGAACGAGTTGTCGATGAAGATGATGCAAAGAGAGAAAGAACTCACCAAACAGTGCAATCAGATTGAGCAGGCTTCTCGCATTTCGAGCATCTTCCATTGATAATTATAGCATTACAATCAGAATGTGATAGTTGGATTGTTGTGTTCTCACGAGACACTTGACTGATTGACTCTAATGGGCAGTACTTTCTGATTTTGGCACAAACCAAAAAGAGTTCCAGTTTGTCGAGCATCTCTGAAGTTATTTTTCTTATAAAGCAATGAAGGGAGAACTCACCCATGTAACACATGATCCATCCATTGATTGTGTACTGATCCACTGCGTCGAAAAGTCTTTTTCCGCAGACCATGGACACTGTGGCACATGTTTGCATGTCACCTTGCTCTGCGTGGTATTGAAGCAGTCTGTAGATCTCAAGCATAGGAGACCAGGCTTGAAATTCTGCTTCAGCGATTTTGAGATCTCTCTCGTACTCCTCGGAGGCTGGAATTCAAACATAAACATGATGAGCTCAAAGAATAGAAAGAAAACTTACTGGTAGGCTGTTTTCTTGCTTTGCAAAAGAACTTTGCCTCCGCTACCTCGTCTCGAATGTCAAATGCTTCGTTTCTCAATCCCATGAACTCGTTGAGATGAAGCAGTTCTCTTTAAACGTTTTGTATAGCGATTCGAATCAAATAAAATATGAAACTCACTTCTTTCCTCCAATCTCATTGAAGTTCGACTCTCCTCCTCCAAAGTAAAAGTCAGTGAATGTCACTTTTTTCCGTTTCTTCTTTTTCTTCACCGGTTCCCCGTCATTCTCCAGTTCATCCTGCTTCGGTTCTTCTTCCGGTCGTCCCTGGATTTCAATGTCTCTGTCAGAGTTGTTTTCGGAATCAGATCCACTAGAGTAGTTTAGAAACGCCGTGACATGTTGCGTGTTCTCGAGACGTTCTCTCACGATCTTCTTCACATCACATCGTTTTATATCAGCTAGATTTCCCAGCCACCGTCTTCCTTCCTCTGCCAACTCTCTCTTTCTCCTGAAGTTATGTTTTCAGATTCCAAAGAAGGTTGAGGAACACTTACACAACCCAAGCCTTGATGATCCGCAGTTTCTCCTCCGCTGACATGTTATTGTACTCCTCCTGAATCTTTGCCTGTGCACAGAGAGCCTCAACAAGTTTCCAAGTTTGCGCCACATGCTCCATTCCCGCTTTTCTTGAAACCTTCGAGTTGATCTCACACAAAGAAACAATCTCCATTCCGCCAATGTGATACTTTTCCGCTATTTTATAAAACGAGTTGGGTGGAAGACTGTGTGTCAACGACTCCGGGCATCCGAATCCAATGAGACTCTTGACGGGACTGTCGAATGTCTCGTATGGGATCTTGTGCAGTGTCTTTTTACTGGTAATCGGAGCTGACTTCGCAATCATTTCTGCTTCCATCGCAGCCTCGTTCCTTTCGTGAACATCAGAATTCACAGCGACAGCCATGATTCCATCGGGAGTGATGTCGAAGGCACCGTCACAGGCATATGTTATGGGAGCCTGAATAGTCTCACATTTCAGATTGTTTTGTACTTGAAAACTTACATGTCCCGAGTCAATGTTATGCAGCACAACAAGACCATCTTTTCCGCATGAAATGAACATGTCCAATGCAGCACCAGGCCAGCAAGCATCTGTGACACTGTCGCAATGTTCATCGTATGTCAAGTATGGAATGTAGGGTCTTCTGATGTCCCACACGTGTACTGTTGTTTCATTTACACCTGATAAGATGTGTGATTGCTTACAGATTGATTGTAAGACTCACTTGAACATGTTGCTAGCTGAAAAGGTCTAGCAGGGTTCCAGACAACTCGAGCAAGAGGAGCCGACGATTCAATGATGGAGATCCGTTTGATATCAGGACCATTCCATTCCCAAACCTAAAAAGGTCATGTTTTTAGAGAGGAACAGTTGAAACACTTACTTTAACAAGTTTGTCTCTTCCGCCTCCAGTGGCAAGAAGTGTATGATTTGTGGGATTCAATGAAAGTGTTGAGATGAAAGATCGATGGGCAACTTTTTGGATAACACATCTGAAAAGTCAAAATGAACTTGAGTACGAACTCCCTTCCACTCATCAAACGAGTTTCGAGTGGAAGGAAAGACGGGGCACTCCGCAAATTGGATTCGCAATTCGCCCAGCACAATCCGGGCGGAGAGGGTAACGAGTCGAGCGAATATGAAAGAAGGGGGAGCTCCGGGAGCTTAGAAGGCAAAAGGGGATGCCATTTTATGAGTCCCCGATTCACAAAGTGCCCCTCTCGTCTCGAACCTCTTTGTCTGTCGCAGATCCCATAACCGGAGAATTCCACCTTCGTCGCCTGAGAAGAAGTAGTCCTCGTAGCCTTCTTGCTTGCACATTGCAACATCTCGACACGAATCCAACAGGCTGTTTTCATGGATAACTATTCACGAATCTATGGACCATAGGACTCACTCAAATGTCAACTGATGAATGTTTTTTGCTCTGAGATCGTAAGATTTCACATTGCAGTCTCGTGAGCCAGAGACCAAGATATATGGAGCAGAGTTGTGCCAGTCAAGACATGTAGCTGCCCTTTCGTGTGCTTTGTAGATTGATTCTGCACATGGATTTGTTTGTTTTGACGAGAAACGGAAACTCACTGTTCTTCCGGTTCACATTCCAGCAAACAATTGAGCCATTCGAGGACGTCGTGGCTATGTACTGATCTGCAAATGTTTTGTTTAGGCTGTTCACATTCAGAAAGCTTCTTGATCTCACCATAAATCTGATTCCATCGGACGTTCTGAGCGGAATACAGAATATTCACTCTTCCTCTTCTATAGGCACGCATGTCGACGTCTTTTATAATGGCTGGTCCCTCATTTACATCACCATAGGACTTTTCTATTTTGACTAATTGAACTACTGAAACCACAACAGTTTGGAGCAGTCTCTGCCTCGTTTCACTAACCGCCTCGGATTCCTACAACTACCATCCGATCCTTTTCCCTATTCAAACTCATTGCATCAACTGGTTCATACAAATCGACCACCCGTCGATTCTCTGGTGTCGGATCCTGGGAAAGATGCTGGTGGGGACACAAACTTCAAAGACTCACCTCGCCATCTTCATAACTCCTCCCGTATTCGGCGAATAACATTTCCGACGATGCTTTCTTGTGCACATTTCCTATATCTTCCATAAACTGAAGTTATAACTATGAGGGATCTGAGTTTTTAAAGTTTTCAGTGACTACACAAGCTTTGGAACTATTGATTTGCCATTTATTTGAGGGCCAATCAACATTTCTCGAGTTGTAACAGCCAAAAGACATTAATCAAAGGATAAAACAGATAAAATATATAAGAAGAGCTATGAAAAAGTATTCCAGGCAGATGAATGAGGAATCGTTCTATTGCAATCTTTTGAAACGAATGAGTAATCCAAATAAAAAAGTTTTCCATTGTCCACCCATCTCCAGGGAGTATTGGTTAGTGCAAAGTCTTATCGTTGGTGGAAGAGGTCACGGGGTAGGGAAACCCAGGCCAGAGAGACACGGCCAGCAGTGGAGAGGGAGGAGAGCGGTTGTTTGAATGAGAGAGGGTACAATGGGGGAAGGGATGGCTTCCATAAAACATACATATGTCTTCGGAACAGAACTACTGAATGCTAAAACAGTCAAGAACCGTTCTTATAGCAAAGAAAAAACTGAAAGTTGTGATTAGATGTCTTGACATAATGTAGAAAGGAATGATACACTGGAGTTGGGTTGTTGGGAATAGAGAGAATGTTCCTGTTGTCTCTGAAACTTCAGAATTGTGTCATGGTTTACAGGGTTTTCCGACCAACCAGACAAGAACCGAACACATTTTCACTGGATGGCAGAGTTGATTATCAATTTGGAAGAGAAATGGGTGGAGCTCTTGGCGAGAGCAAAGCGGGAGGAGTACGAAATGCGACTCTTATCATGTTGCCGGGACACGGTTTCGGAGGAGAGAAAAGAAGAGGTGGAGTCCGGATGCGCGGGAGAGTGGCGCAGGCGGTAGTGCGCCTGCCATTGAGTTTTGCTCTCTCGAGTTCGAATCCCCTCGGTCAAAAACTTTTTTGCTTTCCTCGAAACTATATAAAAAAGCTCTAACACTAGAAGAGAGGGACGGTGATAGCCGTCACGAACCTTTTTTACATGATGAATGGCTGCGGAAGCCGTCACGATCCTTCTTGTTTGCTCTATTCATGCAGAGATAACACGAAGTCAGGTACATCTGTCGTGTGGATAAGCTCAAGGAGAGATAGAGAATGTTTGATTCATAACATCTGAAGTTCCGAAGTCGAAAAAATTGCAGGAATCTGACGAGAGAGAGCCCCAGCAGCTCCAGCAGCCACCCCTCCCCCTCTCCACATGTCCACGTGGCAGGGGCAACAGCTGCATGACTGCAACGTGGCACTTCCCCCGACACCTACATGAAGCTTCTCCTTCGTCTCTCTCTCTCGATTTTCACTCGAATTTCGCGCTTTTGCATTGTTTCTCCTTTCAATTTCTTGTGTTTCAAAGATTCAAAACTTCAGAAAACGATCCCCGACCCACGAAAAAGCGAAAGAGCCGTTGTCCCCGCCACTATCCCCATTCCACTGGAAGTCAAGGTCCAGAGAAGGAGGAAAGAGGGGAATTGGATGGAAAGATGGAAGAAACACTTGGGAAATGATATCAAACAGTGAGTTAGTCTATTTTAGAGAATACAAATACAAAAATTCAATCAAAGATCGGTAGAACGCCTTCTGAATCGGTTTTCCTCGAATCGCAGCTTTTTCGTTGTCGCAGTTCGCTCTTTCGTCTCTCGAGCCATTCACTTATGAAAACATCACTCAATTTCGCATCAAAGTGTATTTCTGGAACTATATTCGTCTAGTAATACGCAATCCGGGTTCGGGAAGTGAATTCGCAGTCGCTTTCGAGAGAACTGTAGCTTCCCGTTGTCGAACCCACCCACAAACATAGAAATCATCGAATAGATTCCGGGATCTTTCGTTTTTCACGAAAGATTCTGACCTTAGTGGTCTGGTAGAGTACTCTTTCGTTCCAGGGCAGATAGAGGAAGTCAAGTTGTCATCCGGAGCAACGACGTCGTCTGGTGAATGCACGACGAGACGGCGACGAGATGGCGCCATCACCAAAGGGAAACGAGGAAAACGATGAAAATGGGAACACATACATCACCAGTTAGTTTATTACATTCAAAACATCAAAATTATCACAAATTAGTCGATTGTCCATTCGAATCCCAACTTGAGTTGTCCCCCGCGCATGCGTTGACTGTTCTCGCTGACCACTTGCTTCTTTTGTCTTGCCTTGTCTCGTCCTGTCTCCCCGTCACGTTCCCTCACAGTGAATTTGTTCCTGAAACGAATCCAATTTTGGCGGAGAGTACCATTTCGTTCTTTCGCAACTAACCGTCCAATACAACAGAAACGAGAGAGCTCGTGATGGCGTCGGCGTCGGCGTCGGTGTGGTGCTCGCTGAAAACCGAAAACCGAAAGTTGATCGTGATCCGATTTGACTTCTCAGAGATTGCACAGGCTTAGAAGTGAATGAAACTGGTCAGGAGGAACCAGATATCATCAAATTCCATTTAATTTCATAACAGAAACGTACTGTTCTCTCAAAATTCGAATCCCGTCGTGTTTCCGAGGAGCATTTCCATGTTTCGTGTTCTTCTAAGCACCCCAATCCGTTTCCACATGTTCTTATTGGGCGTATGTAACTGAAACGAATCCAATTTTGGCGGAGAGTACCCTTTCGTTTTTTCGCAACTAACCGTCCAATACAACAGAAACGAGAGAGCTCGTGATGGCGTCGGCGCCGTGAATTGCGGCGTCGTCGGTGTGGTGCTCGCTGAAAACCGAGAGTTGACCGTGATCAGAGCTGATTTCGCAGAGATTGCACAGGCATAAAAGTGAATGGAACTGGTCAGGAGGAACCAGATATCATCAAATTCTATTCAAATTCATAACGGGAACTCACTGTTCACTCAAATTTCGAATCCCGTCGAATTTCTGTGGAGCATTTCCGTGTCTCGTGTTCTTCTGAGCACTTGACTTCGTTCCAATATGTTCTTATCGGGTGTATGTACCTGAAACGAAACCAATTTCGACGGAGAGTACCAATTCGTTCTTTTGCAACTAACCGTCCGTTACACAATGAATCAGAGAGCTCGTGGTGGTGCACTCGTCGTCGTACTTCCTGCAAATCGAAAGTTGTACGCGAAAAGCGATGAAGAGAATGATTCTGACTGGCCCTACAGGCACAGAAACCAGTCCAGAGAAGCCAGATATCTCGTTTTTGAATGCATTTGATAATGAAAACTCACTGTTCGCTCACATTTCGAATCCCGAAGACTCCCCTGTGTGGTTTCTCGATATCTCGTAGTTCTCGTAGTCCTCCATCGCGACGGGGATCCGAATTCGGTGATGAAGCAGTGTTTTCGGTGTTCTCTGAAGAAGATCCGATGAATGTGGATATTGTTTCGCATCATTAGGGTCTAGGTTCCAGTGATTTCGTTATCATTTCGATCGCACCTCATCGAGAAACTCTTTTTGACAACAAAACCAGGCATGAAGAACCATATCCAGTGCACTAGATGTTCCGTTTTTATAGGAATCAAATTAGCCGGAAATCACTACATAATAACAAGTATTCACGTTGAAAGGCTCCATCGTAGTTGCTCTCTGATGATGTGTAGACTGTATCCTTCCTTGCTCTCAGGGCTCCATCATCTCTTTTCTCGATTAGCACACACCTGTAAGAAACGAAATTTGGGCGGAGAGAACCATTGTGCTCTTCTAGATACTAACCGCGAAAAAAAGAAGGACTTGGGGAAGGGGTGACCACAGCATTGTAGAAGTAGTAGATGATCGGCTTCCGTTCCTGGAACATGAAAATTAGATCTTATTAGAGTTAAACATTGAAACTGAATGAGAAAACAGTGGGAATTCTGAATTCAGATCAAGGAGAACACCGAATCAAGAGGAACTACGAAAGGATTGATCAATTGGGATCTCGGGATTCAGAAGAAGTTTGAGGAGAAGGAAGGGAAAGAGGGGATTATTGTATTTATCATAAAAATTAACATTGATACCCATGTTTCATGATTTATTCTATTGATTACTCCGTTTTCAGTCGGATTTCCTATCTATCTCATTGTCCCCATCCCCAATTATCATCCTTTCCACCCATTTGACCCCATTGATCCATTTTTGAGGCTACAGTAACCCCTCCCACCCCTTAATTTGAGTATTTTTAGGGTTCGTTTTTGCTTTCAAGACAGCAATATGTCGGTTTCGAAGGTGGCTGAATGGCTTGGAATGCCAAAGGAGGAAGTTGAATCCCACCGAAAGAGAATGGCTGGCGGTACAGATGAAGAGCCAAAGGAGAAGATTGTGAGGGAGGAGGAGGTGGAGCAGGGCATCCCGGACATCAATGCGTTCTTCGACCGTGTTGTACGTCTTTTTGAAACTTGAAAAATGACTCACCTTGACTTCTGTTAGCAGTAGTCGACGTGTCCGTGTAGACGGCAGCTTCTGACGTAGTCTTGTTCCCTTGAGATCCTTACTGAATTTGGAAAGAGCCACATGATTTGTACATTGAAACATCCGGAACTTGAATAGTTGAATATGATCCTTGATCCTTGAAGACACATCTAGTTAGAAGTCGTACTGGCTCCAAGATCCTAGAAACACAGTAGTCGCATAGGAATTCTGAAATGAATTGGGATTGAGAAACGAAAGGAATGAATCTGGCTTTCAGGGAGAGTACGCCGAGACTGAGGAGGAGAAGGAGGAGCACGAGAGGCGTGAGAGAGCCGCGGAGAAGGCGTGGAAGCGGAAAGAGGAGAAGAAGCAGAAGATGTTGAAGAAGATGAGTCAGGATGAGAAGAAGAAGAAGACGGTGGTGAAGAAGGTGGACTTCGTGGAGGGAGGTCAGGAGAAGGTACGGAGAAAGAGTACCTAGAGAAGATAAGAGTCCCATAAGATCCCTAAAGAATGATAGAAAACCCTCACCTTCATCACATCTTGACTTCGACTTCTGATCCTTATGATCCTTCCATTGAGAGTGGTTCCGATGCCCGAAGATCCTTGTGAACTTTGTCATCTGTAATCAACTTTTGGCGGAGAGTATCAGGAACTTTTGAGAAAAACTAACCGCAAAAAAAAGAAGTTGAGACCGATGTGATATGTAGGGGGTGACGATGGAGCTATGCAAGATCTGGAAGATCGGAAATTGGTAAGATACTTTCAGGTCCCGGAGAAGGACGTGGATCCTGCTGCTGCCAAGGCTCCCGAGACGGCTCAAGAGGAAGCCAGAGCAAATCAGACGGAGGCTGTCCGTACGGATGTATGTTTTTCTTTTCGGATCTTCAGAGACTTTAGAATCTCTTATCAGAACGTTAGAATCATAAGAAAAACTCACTGAAACATAGAATTCTGGTTCCTCCATGATGTTTTGAGTGACGTGATGAGAGTGTCGTGACAGAGAGACGATTGTAGAGACGAGGTGGAACCTGAAGTGATCATGATATTAGAGAGAATAAGAGGAATCAGAGACTGATGTTAACTATCTCCATCTCTTTCTAGGCTGCCCAGCTGCCATGCCCGAGATCCCTTCGAAGCGCAGACTTCCGTACTCCCACCAGACCGGCCTTGTACTACCCACCCCCCGCCACCCAGTACAACAAAAAAGCACCGACCCTTCAGAATCCCCATCCGGAAGTATGTTTTTCTTTCGTGGGTGTGTAGTGGTACTGTCAGGGGGAAGGCGGAGCCTGAAACTATAAGATTTTAGAGAGAAAGAGAGGAATCAGAGGTAGTTCCCATCCATCCCAACTAATTTTCAGGCTGTCCAGAAGGCTCCCAGTGCTCCCAAGACCACCAACAACCCGGAAGCTTCCATCCCAGCTTGCCCCGCAGTCCCACCCACTTCCCCGCTCAACACCATCAGAGCTGCGACCCCAACTTCGGAGACCCGTCCATCTGCAACCGGTGCTCTGCCGATCATCGAGAAGCCCGCCATCGTATGTGACTTTTCTGTGGGCTTGGGATGGAGCCGCCGATTTAGTTGTGGGAACTGAAAGAATAGACTCACTGGTCATCTGAATCCTTGTGGTTCCTGAAGGATGACTGGCGGTGATGTCAGCAGGGGGATACTGTAGTTGGCAGCAATCGCTCTGGAATTATGGGAATGATGAGAATCTTGAACATGACATTGAAATTCAGATCAATGTGCCATCGGAGCAACTCAGAGCTGCTCAGGAGATCGAGGGAGGAGAGAAGGAGAAGGAGAAGTCGACGCTAGAGGCACGTACCTTGACGCTGTCGCACCTCCAGCATGTGAGTGCGATTTTTGAGGGTTGAGTTGAACTGGGAGAAGTTTAGCTCCCTTTAGACGTTTATGGGTATTCTGAAGGCTTTTGGAGCTCCAAGAGCTTCGGAAAAGCTTAATTTCAGTTTCAGACTCGCTGAAACAAGCTTGTCTCTTTCCAAAATTATCTGTCTATCAGAAAATGCAGCTTTGGGCATCCAGAGACCTTCAGAATCGTGTTAGAAACAAGAAAAAGACTCACGAATTGTCTGGAATCCTTCTATGATCTAGTAGTTGTTGAGTGATTGAGTGGAGGGTGGTGGGCAGCATGGAATCTGTAAAAACGAAGGAATTAGTCAGAAGGAAGAGCTGAAAGAGAAGATCAGAGGGGGAAGATCAGATTATTATTGGAAATTTGCAGAATATCGATCAGACAACTGGAGAGATTGCCGAGATTGGAAGCAGAGGAGAAGTCGAGAGGAAGATCACGCTAGCCATCTTGGAGGGAACAAAGTCTACCCTCTCGACAGTGATCTCGAGACTCTCTGAAGCTCCACGGCCACATCTCCCACCAGCCACTCTAGCTCCCAGCAACCCTGCCGTCTTCACACTGGTGAATTACGGGGATCGGAATGCGTCGGATGACGAGGTTACTCTTCAGATTTTGAGTCGTTTGATGGAGTTGGAAGGGTACACATAGGCGTTAGATGCCATTAGAAACATCTATTTTAGGATCCGATGTGCCGCCAACGACATCCACCTGCTGACGGAACCGACTACGATGCCCCGCAGCAAGCCAACTCGCTACTTCCGGAATGTTTCATTCCCGTCGAATGTGTCTGCACGAATTGCTCGGATTCTGAGCAACAAGGAGATCGTGTTCCACCAGACCACCCAGTTCCCTACGGTACAGAGGATCCAATTGCATTGAAATAGACAACTGTTTCAGGATCACATTTGGATTCGTCACGAAATGACCTATCAGGACATTGTGGCATTCGATCTCATGCGATGTGTGTCTGAGTGAGTTTTTCAAGTTCATAGATCGCTACTTGAGTTTATTCAGACGGGTGGCGAAAGATCTTCCGATTATTCTTCAAAGATCGGTCCGATTCACCGAGAAGGCCATCACCCATCCTCATCCCACCACACGGAATGATGTCATTGTAAGCTTCGAGAGTGTGCTAGGCTCACACCCGTTCGATTTGGCAGTGCAGGTATTCAAACAACTTCATGCAAATACCACAGAATCGTTTGCTTTCAGGAACTCAACAGACCCGCTCGCCGCATTCTCAACACAAAGTTTGGAAAGTAATATTAGTTTTGGTCTTCCCAGTTTTTATATTTTTCATTGTTTTTTGTCCACAATTTCTTTTTTCTCTATTTTCTTTTTTATTTCTCCCTTTTTCTTGTTTTTCTTTTTCCCCTGTTCTCCCCTTTCCTTCACTTTTTCTTTTAACCTGGAATTCGCAGATTCCAGTGTGTGATTTTTCCCCCTTCCCTTCCCTCCATTTTCTCTTCCTTTTCCCTACCTCCAACGATTATTGGCCTGCCTTCTCTTCTTCTTTTTTTCGACCTGAGCGTCGGCAGCAGGTGACTTTGTTCTGCGAGGGGGAGCCGAACTTCTGAGACATGGAAACAGCGGGTTGTACAGTGGCGAAGAATGTTAGCAGACCGAGTTCTGGAGGTCAAAAGTGCAATATTCTACAGAATCTCAACGAATAACTCACCGATGCGGTCGATGACAATGTTCAAGTTGTCCTTGTCGTGCTTTCTCTTCAGATTCATCTCGACGGATCTCCCGTGGCACTCGGGATTTGATCGACGTATTGTGGCTTGATGACATTGCACTTTGTCTTGACGACGTTTCCGAGATTCGGCTTTTGCTTTCCGGCGAGAATCTTCAGTGCAGTCGACTTTCCGATTCCGCTCGTTCCGACGAGTCCGAGCACTTCTCCGCATCTTGGCGTTTGTAGACGATGCAGCTTGAACCAGTTTTTCGTGTATCGATAGATCGTCTCATTGGCCAAATTCGCTGGCAAGTTGATGATCTTGATGGCGTCGAATGGGCACTTCTTCACGCAGATACCGCATCCGATGCACAGAATTTCCGAGTTTTGTGAGATGGTTGAGGTGACTTCGACAACGATGCATCGTTTTCCTGAAGGATGTGAATCTTCTACCGTTTCAAAGTGGAAAGCGTACCTTGTCTAACCATCGGCCCTTCTCGACGATGGTAGTACGCAGCGGGACGTCCGTCTCGTTGTTTTCAATGGTCTTTTTCGGCTCGTGTTTTGAGGATTACCTGGAAATCGAGAGATTGGAACTGAAAGTAACTGTTTTACAAATAATACAGAAACATCGATCAAATGAGAACACTGAAATTTTGAAATGGAGAGTGCTACATCGGCGGAAAAATGGTAGTTTTACAGTCAATGGTAGTTTTACAGTCGAACAAAATGACGGGAACATCAGAAAATAGAAAAGGAGTGTAGAATTCGCAATATTGACACAGAAGAATGCGTGAAAACTGAACCTGAAATCGGAAAACGAGCTGAGAAACAAGAGAAAATCAGCTGATAATTTGTTTCAAATTCTTTCAATCTCGCAAAGTTGTTTCGAAGCACATGCGCCTTTAAACCGTATCCCCGTCTCGCTGTCTGCGTCTCTGCGTCTCTGACACTCTCTCGCGCCACATCTGCCACGTCACGGGCGAAAAAGCCGAGCAACGTCGCCATTTGATTACGCATTCTTCTGCTTTTTTTCTCGTTAGTCTGCCTTTTTGGCTTCTTTTATATAGAAACTTCATGAAAATCGTAAGACTTTTCGCTTTCTGTCTTTTACTCACTGGAAGGAACTAATGTTTTGAGCTAACGCGCTAAAATCTCATTCCAAATTCCCGTTTTCTCGCTTTTCTTCCAATTTTCCCGATGAAACGGTTGCGCTGATGTACGCTTCCCACGCTTTCTCTCAACTATTTCCTCCTTAATCGTGTTGAATAACCTTTCCTCGCTGTATAATAATGCTAACTTTCAGACAATCCTCGAACGATATGAATGCACACTGATTTTAAAAAGTGAGATCAGAAGAGGTAAGCTCGCTTCTTTCGAATTGTAGATAATAATCAGACATTCTCAGAAAAACAATGCATCGTTGTCGAAGTCACCTCAGCCATCTCGCAAATCTCGGGAATTATGTGCATCGAATGCGGTATCTGCGTGAAGAAATGCCCATACGACGCCATCAAGATCATTAACTCGCCAGCGAACTTGGCCAACGAGACGACCATCTTTTGGAAAAACTCGTTCAAACTGCATCGTCTACCAACACCTTGATGCGGAGAAGTTTTCGGGCTCGTCGGAACGAACGGAATCGGAAAGTCAACTGCACTGAAGATTCTCGCCGGAAAGCAAAAGCCGAATCTTGGAAACTTCGCCAAGAACAGGAGTGGACGACAATCATCAACTACTTCCGTGGATCTGAGCTCCAGAACTGCTTTCCCCGAACTCTGGACGATACGGTGCTAGGAAAATGCTTGGAACATGTCATCTACCAAATGAGTGAGTTATAGACTGGACGGGAAGAGGGAATTCGAAATAAACCGGTGAATTTCAGAACTCTACTCACTTGCAACATCGATCAGTTCTCCTTCGTCATGTGTTGTGTCCAGAAGTCCGACGTTTACATGTTCGACTAGCCATCTTCATACCTCGACGTCAAGCAACGTTTGAAGGCCGCCGCTATCATTCTTGAGCGTATCAGCAACACCAACTACGTCGTCGACGCTAAACACTGTTTGGATGTTCTCGATTACTCGACCGACTTCATCTGCTGTCTCTACGGAGTGCCAGGAGACTCCACCAAGTGGTCTCTCTCCCATCTGGAGTACGCGAAGAAGTCAACATGTCCCTGGATCCTGAGCAATGGCTCCATGCGGCAATTGTGAACAATAGAATCATCATGCACGCCAGAAAGACATCCTTCGTCGTCGAGCACAACTTCATCATGGTCACCTGCCTCGCCGAGAGAGTCAGCGTCTTCGAGAGACACCGTATCTCGACACAATTGCTTGCAAGTGAGTCATATAGAATCACACCTTTCTATAACATGATTGTCTTTCAGATCGATTCTTGAAAATGCGAGACAACACCTTCTGCCGTGATCGAGAGACATCACCCGTGCATCAACAAGCTCGATTCGGTGAAGGACGAAGGACGTCGAAAAGAAGCAGTTCCTCTCTTGTTCTCTTTCTTCCCAGTTCTCATTTTTCACCGTATGGTCAGTTCCTACTTCCACCTCTTACTTTCTTCTCTCTCAGTTCCTCTCGAGCTCCGCTTGAAAAAGTGCAGTTCACCCTCTAGTTACTCTCGAGCTCCACTTGCGAAAGTGCAGTTCACCTTCTAATTCCTCTCGAGCTTCACTTGCGAAAGCGCAGTTCACCTTCTAATTCCTCTCGAGCTCCACTTGC